>JASCZI010090872.1:12923-37559 GCA_036250425.1 Stylosanthes scabra
CGTCTCCCGAACTTTTGCCTCTTAGAAATTGAATTGGTAATTACTATTTTTTTTTCGAACTAAAGTGTTCTGCTAAAAACTCTTTGAAGACTACTAAGTACTACCTAGTATTCTAGTAACATACATGACTCTTAAAATTGTAGGTTGGTTTTGTCCAAAAAAAGAAAAATGTAGGTTTGTAATAATTCCCTTAAATTTGTCTAGTCAGCAATAAATATCTAGTTGATGCTTAATTTTTTTAAATTTATTTTCCCCAAAAAATAAGAAAGATTGAACTAAGTGAAAAAACGCGGTATCAAGTGGAAGCAGCTATAACCTAAAACCCTCACTAAAACCCTAATTTTCGCAATTCAAGTGACTGACATACCCAAACTCTCTCCATTCTCAATCTCCAAAAATATCTTCCCTTTTCATATCGCATGGGTCGCAGAAAGAACAACAACAACAACAACAACAACAGCGACATGAACAACAACCACCTGCGTTTCCAAGACGCCGACGAGGTTATCCAGGACGCCGCCGAGAGCTCCAACCTCGATGACCATTCCATGTGTGAGCCTGAACCTTCAGAACCTTCCTTTCTCGATTCCGATGATAAGACCAGCGCCGATTACTACTTCGATTCCTACTCTCACTTCGGTAATTTTTGCAACTCTCTGTTTTTTTCCTCATTCTAATTGCTCAATTTGAATTCCCTTTTGCTCAAAGTTTCGGACTTTACATCTGGGATTTTTTTTCTTCCAACTTGAATCATTAGCTTAATTTTCATTTGTATTTGTTCTTAATAAGATTGTTTTCTTATCTCTTTAAGTCTGTATTTGTGTTTGCAGGAATTCACGAAGTAAGTGTGCTCAACTTGGATGCAGGCTGCTGTATCAAGTTTATATTTTTCTTTTGAAGTTCCATTTTTTTTTGACAACTTATATTAAAATGTTTTGCAATATTGTAAAAAAGTTTTTTTTTTTTTTTGGGTGGCATGAGTAAGATATGTTATTGTGGCAGAATGCTTTGTTCTAACCTTGTTTGAATTGCAGGAAATGTTGAAGGACACTGTAAGAACAAAAACATATCAGAATGTTATTTATCAGAATAGGTTTTTATTCAAGGATAAAGTAGTTCTTGATGTTGGTGCTGGGACTGGGATTTTGTCTCTATTTTGTGCCAAAGCCGGGGCTGCGCATGTCTATGCTGTAAGAGCCTGGTTTCTTTTTGTGTCTTTGTGTTATTTGTGATTTTATCATGTATTCCGAATAATGACTTGAAGTTGTACCATTTTTTATGTTGCAAATTTAGGTTGAGTGCTCCGATATGGCTAACATGGCAAAACAGATAGTTGAAACTAATGGGTACTCTAATGGTAATGCAGTGTTAAGTATTGTGTCTAATTCCTTTGAAATACATTTCCTTTTGGTGTGTTAATTCATCGGAAAATCTTCTCACAATGATTGCGATATAATTGTTTTGGTTTCACAGTTGTAACAGTTTTGAAGGGTAAGATTGAAGAAATTGAACTTCCGGTTGAAAAAGTTGATATAATCATTTCAGAATGGATGGGGTATTTCCTATTGTTTGAGAATATGTTAAACTCTGTCCTTTACGCACGTGACAAATGGCTTGTAAGTTATCAACTCCTTGCTCTTGATACTAGATGAAGATATGTCCCACGCTAGAATGGTGTTGAAATCATTGAGTTTCCTCTTTTGCATAGGTTGAAGGTGGAATTGTGCTTCCAGATAAAGCGTCTCTCCATCTTACTGCCATTGAAGATGCAGACTACAAAGAAGATAAAATAGAATGTAAGATCATGACCTCTTACTAAACAATGAGTTTTTGCTAGTGTTATACAGTATACTTGTGGCTACAATGAAAGAGACATCTAAACGATGCATTTTCATGTGAATTTATTGACGGGGAAGAAAGTTAAGTTGCATTTTCATTTTTCTCTGACAGTTTGGAACAATGTATATGGATTCGATATGAGCTGCATCAAGAAGCAAGCCATAATGGAGCCACTTGTTGATACAGTTGACCAGAATCAGATTGCCACTAACTGCCAGTTACTCAAGGTTTGGAGCGTTAACAGTTATTACATTCTTTGTTTTTGACGTGTGCAAAATTTTCGTTGTGTTGGCCAAAATATTTTGTATTTGGTTTGAACATGTGCACTGATTTGTTCATCTTTTCAGACTATGGATATCTCAAAGATGTCTCCTGGAGATGCTTCCTTCACCGCACCATTTAAACTTATTGCTGAGCGCGATGATTACATCCATGCCCTTGTTGCATATTTTGATGTAACATTTACCAAGTGTCATAAATTGATGGGCTTCTCTACAGGTTACCTTCCTTAATTATTTCTATGTTTTTATAGAAGCTTTTGCTTTCTGTCCGTATAATGTTGACTTCCTTAATCAGCAAAAGATAATGCTATATGACTATATGTTAAATTGATCGAAAGGATTATCTTCTTTGGACGAGAGCAATCGATTATAAAATTTGAAGGACAATGAATTTTATAAGTTAGTATCTTTGAATTTGCATGCAGAAGTATCATCAATTCATAATATGATAACCCTAGAAACTTAGTGTTATCCGCTCCAAGAACAGTTCCTTTAGAAACTTAGATGAAAATTGAAATGGTTGCTTCCCTTGCAATGATTTGCTACACTACACCCGCCAATGAAGTAACATTTTGAGAATTTATGCAGGGCCGAGATCGCGAGCCACTCATTGGAAACAAACAGTGCTTTATCTCGAGGACATATTGACCATTTGTCAGGGTGAGGCAATTGTTGGGAGCATGACTGTTGCTCAAAACAAGAAGAATCCTCGCGACGTCGACATAATGGTCAAGTACTCGTTGAATGGTCGCAGATGCAATGTTTCAAGGGTTCAGTATTACAAGATGCGTTGAGTCATTGATTTTCCATTACTATCTAAATTTTGCAAGATGTTGAACAGCAATTATTGCCACCTTTATATTTTCATGTAGAGGCTTATGCTTGAGGAACTGTAACTTATATTTTTTTTACATTATGCTTGAATTCTCTCATAATTAATGGTTCCTGCTCTGGCTTTTTTGGATGTAATGATATTTAAAATTTAATTTTATTCGTAACTTAATTAATCAATTCTCACAAAGTTTGCATGATTGCTAATGTCACTTTCATTATAATACTACTTCTTCAACCTTCTTATGACCCAAATTAATCTTGATATAATTCTTGAGCCTTTCAATGAAATTTAACATTTAGATGATAGTTTGCTATAATCCGTTCTTTACACTTTAAGCAATTTACATTCCTGTACTTGTTTTAACTTCTGTTTTTCAACACAACTACTAGGGAATTCAAGATAGAAGAAAACAAACTCTAAAAATAAGGAGTAAGTAAAAAAAAAAGAAGGAAAATAAACCTTTGGAGAGCATCATAAGTTGGTAACCTTCACTATCAAGCTAGTATACACCCACACTCAACATCAAAACTGAGTCACTAGAATACATCAACATACCAAAATCCTTCACTGGAAAATGAACCATTCCAAGTGGTCACTCTAAACTTCTCATTTGATTGTTTCTCTATGTTCCTTCCTCTTCACTATCATAAGCAGCACATTGTACCTGTAACAGATGATATGTTGAAATGCCTGAAGTTCTTCAACAATCTAGAGAGATGCAGTGTTAGTTTCTGTGACTCGCTAAAGTTCAGACTTGGTTCCTTTTGTTCCCTTCTTTGAACTGGCTTTCTTTGACCTCCACCACCGTCTTATGCGATTGGAAACTTGGTTTGCATGTTTCTTCAGCGTCATGGTTGTATCTGTGATTCCTTTTCTAATCGTTTGTTTCCAGTCACTTTTCCCCTTCTCCTTTTCCTTTTCTTTCAGAACTTTTCCCTACAATATGCAGATTTATCTTCTGGTCAGTGATTGTCTCGCATTTTAATCAAATGTTGCCTAGAATAAAATAAAGGCACATGTCATTTTTTCAAGCATCATGTAAAAAGTAGAAAGTACCAATTTTCCAGGAAAAGCAGCATCACCATCATCCTCATCTTCATCTTCATCATCATCATCATCATCTTCATCACCAAGTTTTTTCATGTTCATTAAATCATCCCTTGAGTACATTTTCATGCCAGGTGCTCCTGGCATGCCCTGATGCAGAATTAGATACAGTAAGGACATTGGGCTATAAAACTAAGTGAATGCATCGAGCTTCTAAAATATAGCAACATACAATGCTGACAAGTAAACCAATCACTAAGCCTTATCCTCATTGGACAAGGTCGGCGACATAAGTCAAACAATGACATGGTGTTCTACTATAATCTTCGAAAGACATATAACATGAACAAGGGAAATACCTCCATAGATTTTAGTAGCTTCTCCATTTCAGCCTCCTTATCAGACTTAGCAACAAAAGCTTCACCAGGAATTCTGTCCTGCACAACACAATAATAAGATATTCTGATTAGAGATGAAAATTGAAATAGCTTTCCAAAACATCAAACAATAATGTCAAGAGCATATTACACAATATGAGAATCTCAAATCAAAGAGAATCATAGTTTCCAAAATAACTATATGCTCCAAAGAATGGATATTTCAAAAGGTTGGGATCATGGAATATTTAAAGTAATCAGTGTACATTCTAATTCAAATTCACTCGAAAGCAGTAAGTTAACAATAAATATAAAACTCAAAGCATCAATTTCGGATTGTCACTTCACTACCTTAGGGACAGGGGGCGGCTTGGTGCTGCATGCTTTAGTAAGGTCTTTACAGAGATATTTGAACAACGAATCAGCATCAGGCTTGGAACTATATAGATATTCAGCAACATCTGTATCCGAATATCCTATAACCTGAAAACTCGAAAGCATAAATCATCATAAAATTTTCAATTTCAGAACCAAAAAAAGAAACAAGATGTGCAATTCATGACAAAGTCCCATACCTCCTGACACGCTCGCTCGATTGTCTTGCATTCAGAATTGCACTGTCCTTCAGCTTCATGCTCAACTAACTGTTACACAAACAAAAAGAAGTTGCAAAATCAATGTGCTGCAGGTACTAGAAAAACTCTTTGCTTCATTGTTATTCAATCCAAAACACAAAAAACATTACATTAACAACAATTATTACCTCAAGCCTATCTTCTTTCTCTACAATATCAATGCGCAATATCCAATCCGCTTCTACCTTCTTAAGATTACAAACATTCTCTGCTATCTCAATGATCTGATACTCTGAGATCTAGCATCCCCAAAACATAATAGTTCAAACAACAATAGAATAATCTTACCAATAAAACACACTATGAATCAATTGAAAGACATGAAAAAATAACACAAACAAGAAACAAAAAAAGGAAACCTTTTTGGGAGCGATCTCAGCTTGCTTGCTCTTCACATGCTGATGCAAGTGCTTAGCGAGCTTCTCACAAACCTGGCACTTTATGTACGGAATGTCCTCTTTTCTAGCAAGCCCTGCGGGTTTCTTGAAACACTCAGAGAGTGGCAACCATGCTGAAACCACCACTGAAACAAACACAACCCAAAACAATGCCTTCATCTTCCTCAACACAACACAAACACACACACACACGATGTTCTACAATCCCACCCCCACCTTGTACAGGATATTCAGATCCTTAAAAAGGTGGGAATTTTCCACCAAAATTTGACACAATAACTGAACTAACGAAATAAAAAACAAAAACCTTGCTTTCTTTTCTTAACCTTAAAAATAAGATTTTTAGCTCCTGTGATTGGTCCAGATAAGCACGGCAAATGTGGGTCCCATTTTTCCAACCAATAAGGTTCAAGGAAACACGTAATTCGACACCATTAATCAAATATTTAAAATTTAAAATTTAAATTTTCCCAGAAAAGATTTTTTTGAAAAATCAAAATTTCCACCTTCCCTTACACGTTGGAGTCAAATGTCAATGCAAAAAAATTAGAGAAACCCGGGCCAGGCCCAAACAATGGAAAATTTAAAAGACTAAAACAGTAAAACCCCATCTTCTGATAAACCCTAGACCCCCAATTTTTGGTTCAGCGAGAAATCAAGCAATGGAGATCACTGCTTTGAGCAATGCATCCGATAATTTCGTCCCTCTTATGGGTGAAAACTATGCCATGAAGCTGAAAAACTCATTGCAAGAACTAATTTCCGAGAGTCGCAAGGGATCCACTGATTTTTGTTCTTACCTTGATGTATTCTACGAATTGATGCAAGCCAATGTTAATCCACCCTTTGAGGTGATATGGGTCTACACTGCAATCAAGTTTCAAACCCTCAAATCAGAGAAAGGTGATGCCTTGGATCGTGTATCTGACGCAAGATCCTTGTTTCAGCTATTATCTTCATGTTCAGCTTCTGTTGGTGCTTCAAAGAGTGTGGCTTTGATGGCCCCAGTTGTTTATGAGGCTTACAAGGTTGTTCTAGAACTTTCTGGAAAGGAACTGAAGCATAAGAGAGAGAAGAAAGCAATGAAGGAGGTGAAGTCCCTGGTGGATGTGATTGTTGGGTACATGAGTGTTTGCTGTAGTAAAAAGGTTTCTGAGGAGGATGAGGAGGAAGACCATGATTGTATTGGATTGAATTTGATTATGCCTTTCACTGATTTGGCTTGTGTTTGGATGAATGCAAATGGTGATGGTGATGATAATGGCATTGGTGGGTTTGAATCTTTGTTGCCAATTTTGGGTAGTGATGTTTGCAAGTGGCTTTGTGATAAGGGTTTTCATGTTGGTTACTTGGGAGGTGGTGTCATCATGGAAGCTTTTTTCTTGAAACTTGGGTTGCTTTGTCATGGGAAAACACCAGGGAATGAATTGGAAGTGAATCTCAAGACTTGGGCTGTTGGCTCAATTTCTAGCTTTCATAATATATATTTTTTGGGTCAGTATTTATTTATTTATTATTTTTTTGGTTTTAAAATTTCAGTTTCATGCTACAGTACATTTTATTAGTTGTGACAATGTGACTATAACTATTATAATTGTTCAGTCTAAAAATGCATAAGCATCAATAACTAGTTTGATTATTGGATTTGATCATGTTCTTGAGTTATCTAGAACTATGATTCTGATTTTCTAGCTCCTGTTTTGATGTGAATTTGTCCCTTTTTTTTTGTGTAACCAGAGATCCTCATGAGGGCAGCATTAGGGACATCTTTGCCACTAAGCTCAATTTTGGTTAGTATATTTTGATTATTTTCCTTTTGAATGTTCCTCATAAGTTCATTTTATCTCTTTGATATCATAGCAGGCATTTGTTTCCTGTGTCCATTTTATATAAATTTTTGTGCCATGTCCTTGTTCTTACAGACATATATTCTTGTGTTCATGATCAGTAGTTTAAGTAACATCTATCTAATCTGTGTCTGTGTGTGCAGAAATCTGAAGAGGAAACTCTGTTGAGAAAAGTTCTGTTTGATGTTTTGCTATTGGTGGAATACCCTTTCCTTTATGAAAATGCAAAGTACATCAAAAGCCTTTCCTTGACTAGATTGGTTGTTACTCATAAGGCTGTAGAGTATTTTAGGTATGAAGAATTTAGTATTGTATTATGTTTATATTGCTCTCTCTTTGGACTTCAAAGTGTAGTTTCTAACAATTTGTTAATGTAGGGGAATTGGTGATCAGAATAGAGCTATCTCTTACGTTAGGGAATTTTCCGATTCGCGGATACCCTCGCACATAATCAAATGGGTTACAAGCCAGTATGTTTTGGAGGAAAGAGCTTTTAAAGCAAATGGATCTTCACCCAGAGCTCTTTTGAGTAAGTAGATTATCACTACTTGTATTTAGGGTTACAAATTCCAGGCATGGTTGTTAGTGCATTACGGCAACAAAAAAACCTTTTTTCTACTAGGTGGGCTCGGCTACATGGTTCTTAGTCTTAGCTTATTACTTCTAACTTATTTCGTTCTGTTTTAATCTGCTTTTTAGCTTGGTTGCTGAGCATTGAGAATAGAGGGATTCGAGTTCTTGAAGATGATACTTTAAGAAGTTGTGCTAAATCAGGTCTTGATATTTCCCAAGCCAAGCAACCTACCGGTAACTTGGGTGGCAAGACGGTGGATGATGACCTCTTTTTTGTTGATAATGCTGGGGAAGAGGGAAATGCAGTTGAGGAGGATAAGCAAAACGACGAGATTAGTGATGCGTTTGTAGCTGCTGCTCAAACTATGACAGTAACTGATGGTGGAAGCCGAAAACGAAAAGGAAAAAGCAAAGAAAGGAAAATCAAATTTGTCAAACATAACCTCCTTCGAAATTCTCATATAGCCAAACCCGAGACTTCAGCCCCAAATGATGGTTCAAGTGGCGAGAGTGAAGTCGAGGATCCAGCTTCTGATTCAGATTCATAAGCTAGAGTATCAAATTGTTAATCTCTATGTAAAACTAAAGTGGAGGATCCATTTACTTTGAAGATACACCAACCCCCTTGATTTTGCCATGTAGTTCTTGGGGTGATCCTGTTCATGGAATGATGATCAGCAAATTATGATGAGGTTCCAAGAAGTTAATACTGTGGCCATTACATACTTCAAGTTTAGTATTGTCTGCAGAAATTTTCCTATTCATGCAGGCTCTAGGGAATTTTTTGTGCTGCCATGTTGTGGCTTCATTCATAGGTGTTGAATTTCTTAGCTGCAAGAATGTTTGTATTGTGTTACATCATGTAAAATTAGTGTTGACACTTCCCATCTATCATATCAAGTGCTTATCAGTGATCACACACACATTTAAAGCTTATTACCCCTTTCTTCACACACATAATTTTTATCTATTTATGCAGTTTTTTTGAAATACTTATGAATATGTATATGTGGTTAAAAATGATTAATTAAACCTTTTTTTCGAAATCAAAGTGTCCCTTAAGACTATTGTTGCTCATGAGAAATGATTAGTGAATCCATAAACAATTGAAGAGTCCACATTAAATTTACAAATACAGTGAGAAAGCTCAATGCTTTCTTTATGAATTATGACTAACTACAAAATGAATGTAAGCAAATCTACCTATATTTCATTACATATTCCTTCCCTTTCTATATCTACAACTCCCACCAACTCTCTCCTCTATCCCTCTTAAAAATTAAAAATTAAAAAAAATACAGATTAAGGAAGAAAAAAATAGCTTAAAATTACAAAAAATAAAAGGTATCAAACTTCAATGGAAACCCGGGTCTTTATAGGCTTAAGCTTCAATCCCATGCTTTCTGGAGATAGAAGCTCAGGAGAAATGCAAGACGGGCTAAGAGGACTTCTTGGACTTTCATTCAAGTAGCAGGGTCTATACAAACCATACCCCATCAAAAAGTACTCCATTGGAATCAGCATTGCATGTGGTTGTTCCTCTGTAACCATTGATCCACATGCTTGGACCTGCCAAATCAACATAATGCATTTTAGGTGTTTATGACCTCCATTGAAGTTATTTGATACCAATGCACAAGAATTACATACCTCAACCAAGGCACTATATCTGCTATCAAGTTTTGAAGTCATGTATAGAGCCTCGGAATGGAAAGGAGAGCTGTCCCCCACGAAAATAAGCGTGCGGCATTTTAATCTCTTCAATCCATCTGTTATGTCAGGCCTCCTGCAAGTTGGAAAAACACATAAATATCCGACGCCAATCTCCGACTTAAACCGCCAGAGGATGATATATGAATTCACAAAGCAATTATATATATGATCTTACTGATTAATCGCGTGAAGAAACCTTAAGATGTTTTTGCTCTTCCTATCATCCAATAACTGAAAAGAAATAAGGAAACAAGCACAAAGTGAGATAAATATATTGAACATAGAAAATGTGAGGTTTAGAAGAACAAGGTATAGGGAAAAAGAAACTAGGTTTGGTTAGAGCACTGACTCTTCTGCAAGCTTGAACTATCTCGGATTCCGGAACTTCAACATTGCCACGAACCTCCTGTTGATGTTGATTACAGAAACTTGTTACCATCGAATAAATGAGGGAACCCGAGATGGCTAACATCATCACATTATAATACCTTGCTGAAGTATCTCTGGAGCAAACACTCTTTCAACAAGCCACACACACCATAGAAATATAACAAATTTGACATCACCTGAAAGAAATTGGATACAGTTTTAGGTAACGATATTGAATTCGAGAACTCATCAGACAGTCTAAGGAGTAAGGAATTTGGAAGGAACCTTGTTATAAAACCACTCAGTCCAAGAAGGAGCTTTGCATAAAGGAGATACAAGTATCAAACCAAGAACCCGCTCCCGATATTTCGTCTGTAATAAGGTAGCAAAGACAAGCAAATCAATTTGGTTTACTTCATATGGTCATAAACTACAAAAAGCATTGGCCAGATTCCAAACTATTTCCCCACTCAAAGCTAAGTAGGATGGATACATACTGCAAATAGGGAAAGGATATAAGCACCGGCCGTTACACCCATACACATCACTGCACCGAGCCTGGGGTCAAAGGAACAGTTTATGCATCGGTTGTGTTTCAACAAATGTAATAGTTCAAAACAACCATAACAAAAATTTATTGAGCAATTAACAATGTTGCAGTTACCCGAAATAGTTGAGGATCTCAATTATTTGATCTGCCAGATCTTCGACAGAAGGAATGGGATCATCAGAACTAATTTCAGAAGCTCCCAACTGCAAGAACTCTTGTGGAAGTTCCAGAGAAATTATGTGAATAAAAACATTCGGTTCTTAAGGGTAATACAAGGTAAGTTCGAGTGGAAAACATACAGACCTCATGGCCGGGAGGACTAATATGATATATGCAAAAGTTGTGTAGCAGCAACGAAGCTGCCTCTGGACAGAAAAATAATCCTTGGAAACATGATTTATCTGAATCAACACATAGAAGTAACAAATCATGTGTCAGGCTTTTAAGAGAAGGAAAACTCAGAGTTATACAGATACAATCATTACTGCATTCAGAAAGAACTAAGCAATAGATTCTAAAACAACAGCCGAAAACTCAGAATGCTTGATAATTTAAGTTTAGATCAATTAGCAACTCGAAAATGAGATGACGCCACTTACAATTTAGCGCTAAATCTGGATATGTGATCAGAGCTGGTTTGTCGTGATCACCATATACTACGACGGACACAGAACCACAGCCAGTTCGAATATGATGTTCCTGAAGTAATAATCCAAAATTAGTGTGCCGTAAAACAAAAGGAAAAACTTACACACAACAAAACCAGAGTAAAAAGGAATCACAAAACCGAAGTAATCTAAAAAAAAAAGAAAAAAGATGAAAAGTAAAAACGTTCCTGTAGAGCAAAGGATATCCTTTATTTTGTACATACTCCATTAGAGTAATGTAAGAAAAGCATGTTGAAAACTTGTAAAAATAGTTTATTCCCTAATATATTTGCCCCATGTGCCCTTACCCCCTTTTTGGACAAACCCAACTAATAAGCAACAACAGCATATTAGCATCACTTTTTCAAAAAGATGCATGAATTGAATACTTCCAGATTCCAATCATTGTATGTCCCAGGAAGAATACAAGGTGAAGCCAGTGAAAAAGAGGACAACATCTTTGGAATATTTAAAAGGAGAAGAATGACTTTACATTATCTAATAATAATAAATAACAAATTACTTACATAAATTAATAAAAGCACCACCTGCTAGCTAGAACCATAATCCAGTACAAAAATAATGAGATAAAGGACAAGAAAGGTTCTAAATTCCTATAAACTGTAATGCACTTAGAAAGAACCCAGGAGAGGGAAAAGCCAAAAAGCAAAATGGATCCAATTCCTTCAAAGGCATGAACATCATCATATAAAAATAAAAGAGAACTTGGACCCCACATGAAAAGACAAAAAGAAGAAGGATCAAGGATACAAGGTGGAGAAAAAAACAATGAGTTAGCTAACTAATAGGAAGCAAAATTAAATACAAATAGAAATTCTTTTTCTTTTACATCATCAAAATGGCAATATGGCATCAAATACAGGTAAAAATATAAGATTCATATCTGATGGGAAAAAAATCATTACTAAATCCACGTTTCAACATGTCTATGGAACACCATGGAGCAAAGCTATGACTATGGCCAAATCATAATCTAATTATAAGAAATGAATAAACAGCTCATGAGCACAACATGTTATGGATTATTGAATTTAAAAATAAACAAAAAAAAAAGAAAGAAAGAAAAAGAAAGCACATGGCACAACTTACATCTACAATGAGCAGATCAGCTATTTGATATGTATAAAATAAAAAAATCAAACTCCCAATGGCTTGGTAATGCAAAACACATTCAATTCAAAGGAAGAACATTCAGAAACTAAACCAATCCCATTAATTCAAGATAATGAATATGAAAACTAGATCCAAATACTACCAATGATGTAAAAACATTAGCTTGATAAAAAACAATCTCAACCCAGCACAGCAAAAAAATAGAAGCTAGAACCCAGTCAGCTCAAATTGCAAAAACCCAATTGATAAAAAGCTAAGAAACGATCGAGAACTCAACAAAGATGGAAACTTTAAAGGAAACCCAGAAACGAAATGGGAAAAAAGAAGAACCTTTCCATCAAGGTAGGTTGTGTCAGCATCAAGTAAAACAGCTTCAGACATGGGTGGTGCTGAAAACTGGAAGAAGAAGAAGAAGAGCAAGAATGAATCCTCACGCAAAGGGAGTGAGAGAGAGAGAGAGTGAAGCAAGGTTCCAGCAATGGATTCTCTGTGAGTCTCTATATATGTAGCTGATGGTTCAATTCAATCAATGGAAATTGGAACAATAATAATAACAATTAATAATTAATAATAATTTGAATGAATCATGCAGATTATAATCTATGCATTATTATAATATGAATATGAATATGAATGTGAATGTGTATTTATATATAGAGAGATTGAGAATGAGAGATGAAAGAAATAAAGAGAGAGAGAGCACCGACGATTTTTGTTGCGTAACAAAAACCTGCGACTTCCCTCAAATTTTTTTAACCACCTTCTGTTTTTTTTTTTTTCTTTTTTTTTTCACGTGATGATATCCAATGCACCGACGCCGTTTCATTCATTTGCCCCTTGTAGAGAGACCCAAGCGAATTATTTGGAGGATTAATATTCTGAATTAATTTTTTAATTGTTAAATTACTTTTCAAACTTTTATTTTATTAAATAAATTAATCTCTATATTATATTATTTTTTATTAAATAATAGTTAAACTTAATGTATATATATATAGATATATATTGGGAGAATACTACGTGTACAAATATTTTACTTATCCAAATTCTTTAAATCTAAACATATAAGCAGCACAAAAATATTAAAATAAAATATAAAAAAATATTTATACATAATATAAAATTAGCTTCAATTCAAAAAATGAGTTACATATAGAAAAGTTGGATCTTAGCACAAAAAAAAAATTACTTAAATGAATTTATATTGTAAAAAGCCTTGTATATATAGCATTTTTTTCTTTTTCTTTTTATTAAGTTTTGATGTGAAAATTGAATTTTTTTTTTTTTATTGAAGATAGCCGTAGTGGCGAAGTTAGGCTAATTTTAAGGGAGAAGCCAAAATCTAATATGGTAATAAAGAAAGGTTAAAAACAAAAATTTAGGGAGCTAAATTTAAATTTCCCTATATATTGTGAGGAAAATTTAATGTTTGGAGGGACATTGCCCCCTTTCATTACACAAAGCTTCGCCTGAAGATAGGTTATTTTATTTGATAGTATAGAAAAAAAATAATAAATATGAGATATGTTCAACAATGAACTTGGATAATCAAAATAAAAAAAAAAGTAAATTTTTTATAAAAATTAATGATCTAAATATTAAATTAAATAAATTTAGAAAAAAAAATTCTGACTTAAAGTCTATTTCTTGTTTCTTCTCTTGATAAGTGAATGTATTATTAAAATCGCCAAGAATTAAAATTCTGCTATGAACATTTTGTATAATCAAAATTAGTTTCTCAAATTACCTAACTCGAATTTGATTATACCAGCTGAAATAAATACTAGCAAGCCTGATTCATTAGCTGAAACTCTAATAAAGTATTAGAGCAAATCATATTAGGATACTTAAAAAATTCGACAGAACATTAGAGAAAATTTTATTATGACAGAGAAAATTCTAAGGCATTAGAGTAAATTCTAGTAGAGCAAATTGATTTTTTTTTATATATAATATAAGATTAAAGATTGATTTGGTAATTAAAATTTGTTGAGATAAAAAATTCTGCAATAATCTATATATAAAGATATGGCCATATGGGATGAAAGATAGTTTTGATATAACAAATATTTTTATACCTAATATGTTAATTTTAATCTTTATATTAATATTAAAACTATTCTAACCATCTTAACTTTTTTGTCATTAACTCCCCAACAGTCAAACATCTTAATTAGCTATTTCTATTAATTATTAATGAGGTACGACTTATGTTATTTTAATTTGGGTTTATATGGTAAACTGTTAGACGTTGTTACAGTTAATGTAATTAATTAATTATAAAATGTATTAAAAAAATATTAATCACTCTGTATATATAAAAAATTTCAACTACTAATCAATTATGGTATATAAAATAATTATCAATTATTTTTATTTTATTATTAATTATTTTACTGTAAAAAAGGTATTATTTAACTTAAAATTTGTATAAATTAATATATATAAATATATAATAATTGATTTAATGGTTAATTTTTAACTTTTATTTTGTTTTATAAAACTATTTGGTGTGAATGTGTGACCTTAATTAGTTGTTTTGAATCAAAGTCTTTTCTCCTCAGATCTGTGTGTTGGAGTTTCACACTCTCACCTTATCTTATGTGTGATCAGATCACCTCCCATTGAATGCCCCAAAAATTTTAAAAGTTTATAGATATAAATACATAAATCATCACGAGTATCAAGACTCAAGAAGAAGAGCACCTTTGAAATTCAATGAGAAAATAATAAAAATATGGTAGGTTGCTTGCCTTTCATTTGACTCCAATTATCACCAGTAATCATGCCTTCTTAATGCTCTTTTTCTTTTCTAACAGATAGTTTAATTTCACTCACCTCTAATCCTTTACCTAACCATATAAAAATGAACTTAATTGGATCGGAACTTAAACCAATACTCTAGAATTAGTCTATCAAAGATAAAATCAGCAATAAATTAAATAATAATTAAGATATTGAAACATTTTATATTAAAAATTTTAGTCTTTTATATTAAATTATCTAAAAATTTTCGTTTATTTTATTTAATTAAAGATATATTTGTATATATAAATAATTATATGCAAACTAGAATATAAATTTATGTCTTTTATTTTTTAAAGTTTAATTTCTAGTTGTTGATTGTTTTTGTCAATCATTGTGACTTATCACCTACAAAGGGAATTTCATTGTTTAGAAGGAGAGATTTGGTAATAAAGCATATACTAACACTATCATTTTTATTCCACCATTATATATTATATTTATTCCTTGCATTATTGTCTAATATATATTCACACAATGCACTTTATTATTATCACCCATTTATTATTTAATTGAATTGCTAATTGTACATTTTGTACTTAAAATCCTTGAGTGAGACTTGGAACCCACCATAATATTGCATTAGATTGATGTCATATTCTCAATTTATGGTAACATTCAAATAATTAAATTGCAACATTATTTTGTGTTATAAAGAAATATCAAATATTATGTGTATTATTTTGGAATAATGGAAGTGTTAGGAAGATAGATGAACGAGGATTAATTAATTCCATATTGATAAATATAAAATAAAGTTAGAAACGTCTTTAAACAAAATTGGCACATCTTTCTTGTTTAATAGTTAACATATAATTATTATATATACAATATGAATAAGTTCATTATTTTTATTCATACTTCTTATTAAGTTTGTGTATTTTTTAATCTACGATAATTCTATTTTTTATCTTTGCTAAAAAAAATTCATATATAATCAGAGTAGTAGCGATGAAAAAATAATTTTTAAAATATGCATAAAAATAAAAAATGTTGTAATAAATTAATTATGGGAATAATATATTAAATGCAGTCATATTTTTAATTAAATAAATATGTGAAAGGTTAAGATTTAAGAGAGTGTCACTGAAATAAACTTGTGTACGTATGCCTATTATCGCATCTAATGAATATATAATAACTCATTATTAAGTAATAATCATTATCATTATTAAGTAGTGTTAGGGGTGGACCCAAGTTTACAAGATCGATGGGCACTTACCCATAATAAATTTTTGAAAAAAAAAAGTAATTATATAAAATATAAATATTATTTCTTTTGAGTTTTATGTTAAAAGAATTCTTTGAAAGAAAAAAAAAACTAGTTTGTTAATGAACATTTTTCTATTTATTAAATGGATATAAAAATAAAAATATATTAAAACTCATATATGCTTTATAGATTAATTTTAATAGTCACTATCAAGAAAACAATTAATTATTAATAGTAGTATTTGAGATGGAAGGAACGAACTTTAATTTTTAAGGAACAATGATGTACATATGTCTCAAATTATTGCTATAGAAGTCATTTTCTTGTGTGTTTAAAATTTATATTCATGTTGGGACACGTACGTTTGTACCTTAGCTTTCTAATTATTGAATCAATTTTATGATCTTTATTCTATGAACATATATGAAGGTGTATGTTGATTTCCTTTTCTACGTGTATATCATCATTCATTTATCACTTTTTTTTTATATATTATTATTAGTTTTATTAATAATATACAATATGATGGATGATGGCGCTAGTAGCCACTAATATGTGTTTGCAAAAACGTTGGGAATACAAACATGTCACATATGCTATGTTAAGACGTAACACCATGGAAGTTTTCATGTATATGGTTGTCTTTTGGAACTGCAATGAACTCATAAGAGATAATATATTACTCACATACTATAAGAAATGTTTTAAGTATATCAATGAATTCTGATATTTTTGTATTTTTAGACGTTGATTTTAATTACATATATTTTATAATTAAAATCAATTAAAATTAATGGCTAAAAATATAGAAAAATCATTATTTTCGGCTATAGAGAGTAATAGGAAAATAATAAAAAACTGTTATAACAATAACTCAATTAATTCAGTTAGAACTTGTTAAACAAGTTACTGGTCTTTTCTTGATGATTCTTGCACTCTCTATTGTGACTATAGTTGTATATATATCATTGTATATTTTTCAAGAGAGAATAACACTTTCCAATAATAATAGTTGATGAATTTCATATCAAATCTCTCTTTCACTCTTTGTACAGTTCTTGTTACTTTTCTTTCTTCCTCATTCTGGTTTTATACATTTTCTCATATGGTATCAAGAGCAGCTTAAGATCCTTTCTCTATGGCTTTGGTCACCACACTTCCTGCAAACTCCAAAGCTCTCCTCAATCCTCTTCAAGAGAAGCTGAATGAAAAGAATCATCTAACTTGGAGAAGACAAGCTTTATTCACAGTCAGAGGTCAGAATATATGCTAATTGATTTCGGTTTCTTACTGATGAAGCAAAGGCCTCTGGTACTATCTCTCCAACTTATACTGAATATATGCTAATTGATTTCAGTTTGTGTTCTTGGTTATTGGCTTCGGTTGATGGCTCCTTTAATAATCGCTTGGTTCGATGCGAAACAGCTTTTAAAATGTGGAATAAAATTGAACAATATTTTGAAGCATCTACTAGATCAACAATTCAACAATTGAGAAATGAATTAAAAGCCATCAAGAAATTGAATTTTACTACTGCTGAATACTGCTATGGGATTTGATGTTACCTTTCAAGATCATGTTAATACTATTTGTGATGGTTTGCCCGATGATTATGCAAGTCTCGTCTCTACAATTCAGGGAAAGCCTGATCTTTATTCGATTAGGGAAATTGAGAATATGATCATTGGTCATGAAGCTCTACTGAATAGAAATAGACAAAATTCTACTACTTTAGCACAGGCAAATCTTGTGCAATCCAACTACAATGATCCAAGAAATCAAGGCAGAGGTGGAGGAGGAAGAAGCGGTTACTCTCGTGGAAGATTTGGTAGAGGAGGAAGAAATTCTTGGCAGTATAATCAAAGACCCACTTGTCAGTTATGTGGCAGAATTGAACATCAAGTCTTGCAATGCTTCTTTAGGTTTGACCCTAACTACAATGGAAATCAATCAAATTCCTCTTCTGCTTCTATAAATTCACAGACTAATAGGCCACCTCCACCTTCTACTTCCTTCCATCAACCAACCTCATACATGGCTGCTCCCTCTCAACCCAATGATGCATCATGGTATCCGGATTTTGGTGCAAGTCATCATCTCACTAATGATTCTTCAAATTTGATTTCAGCCTCTGAATATGTTGGTCCAGATCAACTTTTCATTGCAAATGGTTCTAGTCTTCTCATTTCTAAATATGGCAATTCAATTTTAACTAATGTTTCTAACAATGCTCAGTTCATTCTTAAAAACATTTTGCTTATTCCTGATATCACTAAGAACCTGTTAAGTGTTTTGCAATTTTGCATTGATAATAATGTTTATTTTGAATTCCATGCCTCTCACTATCTTGTGAAATCACAAGTGACTCGAGATTCTACTCAGAGGAACGGTTAGAAATGGCCTATATGTGTTTGACAACATTCAAGTTCCTGGAAATTTAACTGATTTTTCTGGTTCTCATGCTTTTTTGACTAATTGTAAAGCTTCTAAAACTGTATGACATAGGAGACTAGGACATTGTAGTTCCTCTATTATGAATCATGTTATAAACAATTGTAACATTCCTTTACTCAATAAAGATTCTACTTCTACTGCTGCTATATGTGAATATTGTTGCATGGCTAAACTTCACACCTTGCCTTTTCCTTATTCTCAGACTCAATACTCTTCTCCTCTTGAACTTGTATTTATTGATGTTTGGGGACCAGCTTCTACTATTTCTAGATCAGGTTATAAATATTATGTGAGTTTTGTTGATGCACATACAAGATACACTTGTCTTTATCTTCTGCATGCTAAGTCACAAGTTTATGATGTTTTTCTACAATATAAAGCCTTAATGGAAAAACAAACTGGGGCTAATTTGAAAGCTATTCAAACTGATAATGCTAAGGAGTTCCTCTCTTCTTCTTTTAAAACATATTTGATCACTAATGGTATTAATCATTGATTATTTTGTCCATATACTCATCAGCAACAAGGGGTTGTTGAACGAAAGCATAGGCATATAGTTGAAATGGGATTGTCCTTACTTGCTACTGCTCATATGCCCCTCACACATTGGGAATATGCATTCTTACAAGCAACATATATTATCAACAGACTTCCCTAAAAAATTTTGGATTATAAATCCCCATATGAGTTTCTCCATCATAGAAAACCTGATTATATTACTTTTAAAGTTTTTGGTTGTGCTTGTTATCCTCACTTAACTCCTTACAACTCTGTGAAATTTGATTTCAAATCACAAAAATCTTTTTTTATTGGCTTTGCTCCTCAATCTAAAGGATTTAGATGTTTAACTTCATCTGGAAAAATTTATATAGTTAGAAATGTCATATTTAATGAATCTGATTTTCCATACATGTCTCTTTTCTCTGCTACTAACCAAACTTCTGCAGATTCTACAAGTCATACTCAAGCACCTCAGAATCATGCTCCTAGTCTTATTCAAATTGATCATAACAACACTACTGATTCCACCAATACTCAATCTTCTCCCACTTCCCCCCTTTCCTCCTCTACTTCTCCATCTCCTCTTCAAACAGTACCTCCAACTCAACCTTTACATGATTCTCAAATTGATAGTACTATACCCATTTTTGGAATAGAAATTCAATTGCCTATTATTAATTCTACTACTTCTTCTAATATTTTGCCCACTAATGTTCATTCTATGACTACTAGATCTAAGACAGGTACCCTTAAACCCAAGGCATTTTCTGCAAAAATGGACTTAATCAATAATGTGCCAACCACGGTCAAACAAGCTCTCAGTTGTCCTCATTGGTTAGCTGCTATGGAAGAAGAATATCAAGCCTTGATCAAGAACAATACATGGACTCTCACAGAAACTGATATTAATGACACTGTTATAGGATGCAAATGGGTATTTGCAATAAAAAGGGGCCCTGATAACTCTATCAAGAAATACAAGGCTAGGCTGGGTGCAAAGGGATGTCATCAAATAGAGGGAGTAGACTTCACTCAAATATTTAGTCCTGTTATTAAACCATCAACCATTAGAATTGTCTTAACGATTACCCTTTCCAAAGGATGGATTTTAAAACAATTTGACTTTAATAATGCTTTTTTAAATGGAGATTTGAATGAGAAAGTTCTAATGCAACAACCTCCTGGTTTTGTTAGCACTACTCATCCTACCTTTGCTTGCAGATTGACTAAGGCTATTTATGGCCTTAAACAAGCACCGAGGGCTTGGTTCAGCAAGCTCAGTAACACTTTATACAATCTTGGTTTTCAAAGCAAAAAAGCTGATACATCTCTCTTTACAAGATTTACATCCAACTCTACTATTTTTATTCTTGCCTATGTGGATGATATTGTCATCACTGGAGACAATACTAATGAAATTGAGATACTGATTTCTACACTAAACTCATTATTTTCTTTAAAAGATCTTGGAACTCTGCACTATTTTTTGGGACTAGAGTTCAATTTTCTTGCTTCTAATACTCTTCATATCTCTCAAAAGAAGTATATTACAGATTTATTAAATAGAGCTGGTATGTTCAATTGTAAACTTGCTCCAACACCAATGATCTCGTCTCTAAAACTTACTGCACAAAGATCTGAACTTTATGAAAATCCAAGCTTTTATAGATCAATTGTTGGAGGCTTACAATATGCTACATTAACACATCCTGAGATTGCCTTTTCTGTCAATAGGGTCAGCCAGTTTATGCATTCACCCCTTACCCAACACTGGATTGCTGTTAAAAGAATCTTGCGATATCTTTCAGGAGCTGTTTCTCATGGTTTAATTTTTACACCAAGCACTGATTTTAGATTAATTGCTTATGCAGATGCGGATTGAGCTAGTGATTTGGATGATAGGAGATCAACTAGTGGCTATTGCATTTTTCTTGAACAAACCTCATTTTTTGGTCAAGTCGAAAACAGACAACTATGAGCAGGTCTTCAACAGAAGCTGAATATAGATGCCTTTCTGACACAGAAGCTGAATTCTTATGGATTCAAAAACTCCTTCAAGAACTTCAGATTACTTGTCCAACTCCACCAACTATTTTATGTGACAATCAGAGTGTTGTTCTCCTTGCCCAAGTTGCAGATATTTTTACAAAACCTTTATCTGCTTCTCTGTTTAATCATTTTAAATGCAAGCTAAAGCTTTCACCTCTGAATAGCTTTAGCTTGAGGGGGGCTGTAGAGAGTAATAGGAAAATAATAAAAAACTATTATAACAATAACTCAACTAATTTAGTTAGAACTTGTTAAACAAGTTACTGGTCTTTTCTTGATGATTCTTGCACTCTCTATTGTGATTATAGTTGTATATATATCATTGTATATTTCTCAAGAGAGAATAACACTTTCCAATAATAATAGTTGATGAATTTCAGATCAAATCTCTCTTTCACTCTTTGTACAGTTCTTGTTACTTTTCTTTCTTCCTCATTCCGGTTTTATACATTTTCTCATACGCATATTAGAAACGCTTTTCATATTATATGTATGCATCATATATATTTATATAATATTAGAAAATTTTTCAGTATACCTCAAAATGTGAGGTATACCGGAAAACCTTCCTATAATATTTATAAGAAAAAGTATAGGTAACCAATAATTTTCTAACCAACAAATCAATCAACAAAAAATAGAACATCCGAAACCACTACTTATAGACCATCCATAATGGAAGCTATAGAACATCCGAAACCAAAAACAACCTCAGTCAACTTTATATTTTTTTTAGAAACAGAACATCCGAAACCTAAAGAAATAGAACATCCAATTTAAATTGTTGGTTATTGTTGGCTGAAATTTTATTAGTTACTAGCATGGTTGTATTTATATATATAGGGAATCATATCCTATAACCCTACACCAACCTTCCTTGTTCAAAAGTGATTGTTACCTGATTAATGATTGAAAAATGTTTGGGCAAAAATTTGGAAGACAAAGATGTAGCTATATTTTTTTTAAAAAAAATTATTTTGTTTTCACTCATTATTATTAATTACTACTGTTAAAATAAATGTATAATATTATATTTAATTAATATATAATTATATATGTTACTTATATTCTATCAAAAATAAAAAGATATTACATATATAAAATTAGAAATATTAATTAAATTACATAACTTTAAATTATCATCTCCCTAACATTTTAATGATTTTAGTGAAAACAAACTTATTTGGTTCTACTAGCTAGTACATTCCGAAGAGCTTTTAATTACTAACACAAAAGTATAATTATTATACGAAGATTATTTGGTATGTCGCGAAAATTACGAAACTGTAGTATACCAGTATTCCTTAATTAATTTTAGTTATGCCAAAATATGTTGGTAACAAATGAAGTGTGGTGCTAATTAATTAAAATGTTTTAAAAAATAGTCTAATTTTTTTTAGTGTGTCAGGTGAAATTCAAATTCAAAACCTATTAGAATGTGAGGGACAATACCATATAATGTAATTAACATATATAGAAAATGTATACCATATATATCTGGAGGTGCCGTGTGATGTATATAGTTGATGATAGAGTACCTTGTATCCATCTAATTTTTTCTACTTACACTATACAATAATATACTTTCTAATAAATCATAATTACTAGATAGTTTTTATTTTTATTTTTCTTTTCATTATATATACACTATTCACATATGAACATTCCTTGAGTAGGGTGAATCAAGGAATGCAAATGCTTTTTCGAATGGAGATAAAACTGCAGCGAAATCAGGAGATAAAATTCGGTTTTGTCTCTTAACGACAAAACAACAAACAAACTTAAAAGAGATAAAGTAGAAGAAGGACACCACGATATATACTGGTTCGATCTCCCCACTTGAGATCTACGTCCAGTCTCCACCACTCACAATGGTGGAATTTCCACTATACTTTGTTCAATTACAAACACCAATTTAAGAGCACACTCCACTCTCAAAAACCTCTCACATAAGCTTCACTCACTTAGGATTTTTCTCACAACTAAACCACCTAGTTGTAACACTCAACAAAGATTAGAAATAACTAAGTTACTTTGCCTTTTGAAATATGAGAATAAGACTATGACTATGGCAAAGTAATGAAAACAAAATAAAGAATATTAAGCTCAAAAACACTTCTTGAAAGTAAGATGTATTGTGTTGTAGTGAGTTGTTGCTGCAAAATTTGACTTCAATATATAAGAAAGCTTGGCTTGGTGAACACTTAAGGTAGTTAACCAGAAACCGTTAATCCTTGACTTAGTGATCACTCAACCTTCTGATTTGTGCTTGCTGCCCAAGATGATGAAGTAATAAAAATATTCCTTTTTAACATGATAAGAATGTTGTATGCAAGCCTATATCTTTAATGCATTTAAATTGTTTCCAATAATACTTTTCTTGAGCATCACTCTGTTTGATCTGCATCATAAATACAATAAAAGTGTGAGTGCATATTTATATGCTATTAAGTTCAAAATTCAAATACATTCCTTTATAATAGCAATTAAGGCACGTTGGTCAAGCAAGAAATTAACAACCACTTTATTCTAATTATTTCTTCAATAAAGAGTGTTAATATCAGTAATACATTTGATTCCATATATAACTAGAAGTACTCAATCACTTTTAATTCAAATATTAAATAATAGCATGATTGTTACCTAAATAATTCAGCACTTATAATTCTATATATATCAAAATTACTCAATCACGTATAGTTATAAATAAAATATGATTTGCTTTCAATATATATCGGATAATGAGAAATTATATAAAATAAATTTAATGTTTGTCATCATCAAATGTTTAATATTAGCTTTGAACTCAACAACGTACAATAATTTTCTCGTCGTTAGCCACTAGAACACAAGCCTCGGCCCCAACTACATCAAGTCTTAACCGAAAGCTATTGAGTCAAATACTCAAATTAACACGAATGGAAGATTGCCTAAGCTTCTGATCTTATTAGGGACTTCATATAATGCATGTGTTTTTTGTAGGAATCCTGAAGCAGTCCAACACTTACTCTTTTATTTTTTGGTAAAGTCCAACACTTACTTATTTAGGGTAGGTTTGGTAAAGCTTTTCGATCAAATGCTCCTGCTCTCAAAAAACAGGAGTCATCTTTTTACGTTTGGTAACTCAAAAAGCCAAGGAGTTTTTGCTCCGGCTTTTGAGAGCCGGAGGTGCTTTTGAGAGCCCTCAAGAGTAGCTTTTCAAAGCTGGCTCTGGCTCCTCAAAAAGTAAAATGACGAATTAACCTTACATTTTAATAAAAAATCAATTTTATCCTCCATTAATTATATTTAATTTTATATTAATGCATCACATACTAACAAAAAGGTCGTCGTAGTAATTTATTACCTTAAGAGCAACTATTAAATAGA
>JASCZI010090872.1:44202-65425 GCA_036250425.1 Stylosanthes scabra
GATGTTAAAGCAAGTTGAATATTTTCCGAGCTTCGAGCGCATATACTAATAAGTAATTGCTACTGAATTTTCAACGGATAATTTATAATAAAAATTTGAGATGAAATTTTCGGATATCACCTGAAGCTTGTATGTAACTAAAAGGGGTTTCCCCTTGCTACTTGTAGGAGTTACTTCCGGTGGATTGATATTTCCATCGATTCCTTTGTGGTACATCGTTGTTGTCGTCAACCCCTTCGTTGTTTAGCAAGATTTCTACCATCTTTCACTCGGAAGATTGAGATTCGTCTCTTATCTTATTCAGAGCTAGGTCCCCACAGACGGCGTCAATGTTAAGTACGGGAATACTTAACGATTGTCCAAAGGACTTTCGAATGTGAGGGACTAGACAAAGAGAACAAGATAGAGAGAATGTGCCTTCCGAGGGGCGAAGCACCCGGAAGAGTCCGAGAGCTATTGCCGAGAAAGGGGATTGATATATGTGAAGAATAGCCCTAGAAGTCCAAAATTAGGATTATGGAGCTCTAGGTCAAATATGGGGGGAATGGTTTAGAGAACGTGTACCTTGAGGAGGTGTTGCCCCCTGCTTATATAGTGTTAGGTGGTGGAGATACTATGAGATCTGCTGCGATCATATCATATCTTGCCAGATATGATTTGATTTCTCCTCTGTGGGCCTTATTACTTATGGCCTTTATTCAAGTGGATTGGACCTCGGGGGCCGGTCCGTAACAGGTGTCAAATAGTATAAAAAATTGCATTAAAATAAAATTTTATTTGACATCAAAATAGCCTTTTATTTAACATAAAAATAAATAACTTAGTTAAATTTTATTGGTCAAAATCACTTGTTCACATAAAATTATTGATATTTTAATTGTCAATAATAACCATGAAAAAAAGTTCAGCGTACACTTTTTGGGGGTTTAATTAATTAAGCAATTGAGAATTATTTAAATGGTCACATTTGAAACACTAAATCGATCCATTATTGAAACATATATATTTATAAGCAGCTTTTTTTTTTTCGATCATTAAGTTACTCATTAATCACCAAGAAATAGACTATGTCAACATTGAACAACACATACTGTCGAATTAGATATGCATGCACCACGCACTAAAAAAAAAACCATTTCGCAAAATTTTAGTGCAAAAAGCTATATAATGTATAAATAAATTTAATTATTTTACTATAACAAATTTCATTATTCTAGTGGGTAAATACATAAATACATAATAATCCATTTTCAACGTACATAAAACATCTTTATTGCTGCATAGAGTAACAACTTCTCTGATTTTTATTGTCTGAATTGTTTTATTTAAATAAAACAAATCAATAAATGGTGATGTTTTAGGAAATTTTAAGCATCAATTTTACTATATGTATATTAAAAATTACTAACTAAATTAACTCTTTCGATAAAATATATATTAAAATATAAAAATATATATTAAAAAGTGCAAAATAATACTTATATGTACACAATAAATAATGACTAATTCAATATTTTTCTAAGTACACAACTTTTTTTTTCTTCCAAGCATTAGAGCAATTCTTGAGCATAAAGTAGGGAATAAGATTTGTGTAGAGAAGTTGGGAGAGAGAGGAGACCTCTAGGGTTGGCAATGGGAATTCGCTTCGTCCTCATCTATAATATTAATTTTTGTCGCACTCATTTTCGTCGTGAGTTCTCATTTAATTCTTTTCGTAAAAAATACGAACCCTTGTGGATATCTATGGATATTAAATTTTAAGAAATTTTAAAAAATAAATATAATTATAACATAATTAAATTCAATACGATAAATTTCAATACAAATATAATCAAAATTATTCAAATAAACTTATGCATTTTATATTTATATATAAAATTTTTATGTAATTTTACTTTGGTGAGGATTTAGCAGGTTCCCATAGAGTAGGTACTTTAATCCTTGCCCCGTCCCGTCTATTTGTTAGATGGGTCTCCATCTCCGTGGAAAATTAGCGGGTCCTCATCCTTAATGATTCGAAAATTTTAATTCGATCCTCAACCATTTAAAAATTATGACAAATAGGTCCTTAAAATCAATTTATTAATCCTAAATCATAACCTCACAAACCGACTTTAAGGATTAATTTGTTTCATTTTTTAAATGGTTGAGAACCAGATTGTGATTTTTAAATCATTAAGCGTAAGTTTGTCTAAATTAGGTGTTTACTAAAAAAAATTAATTTTGATGTAACGCCAAATCATAAAAAGTGATTTTCTTTTGCATTAATCTTATAATTAATAATTTAAAATAATATACGTAGTTGCACATTTTACATTTTTAATAACGTCTATAATACATGCTAACCTTAATTTTTTTTGGTGACTCGCTTGCCTTAATTGAATAAGATGCTTTCTAATTAAAAATATTTTTCCAAATAAAGCACGCACTCCAACAAATAAATAATCCGCAGTTCCATTGTTTCAACGGAACTTCCTTGGGACATTTCCTAACTGCGTGGTTCCTCTTCCTAACTCAAACTACCAAACACACAAACACAACAACAATTAGAACCTTCCCTCTTCCTTCTTCTCTCTTCGCTCTTCTTTGAATGGGAATCAAAGCAGGAGCTGAAGAAGATGAAGGTAAAGCCATGCTCCTTGATTCTGCTTTGGACTCCATGCCCCTCTTCGCCAAGGAGCTTCTTGCTGGTGGCATAGCTGGTGGTTTCGCCAAAACCGTCGTTGCTCCTCTCGAACGCGTCAAAATCCTCTTCCAGGTTCTACTTTTCACCAATTGCCTCTCTAATTATTCATTCAAACATGAACCTTTACTTCATTGCTTCATTTTCTCCCCCAATTTTGTACCATAAATTACTTTCATTGATTGGTTTTTTTTCAAGAAATGAAGTCTCTTTATGATACCCTTTACTCTTCAAAGTTGAAAGATTGAATCTTTATTATATTTGTTTTTTGCTTTGAAAATTGATGATGAAATCTGAAATGGGTTTCTTCTCTTTAATCCCCCTTTTTGTAATTTTCTGTTGTCATTCCTTACAGACTCGAAGAGCTGAGTTTCACAGCTCAGGACTTCTTGGATCAGTTAGCAGAATTGCCAAGACCGAAGGCTTTTTGGGTTTCTACAGGTACAAGAGCCTCAAGAAAGTGGAGACAGAATATAACTAAGAAAATTTTCTGTAGATGACTGGTTGATGAAGAAAGTGTGACTAGAATAGCAACTATTAACTAATTCAATCATGATTTATTGCAGAGGAAATGGAGCAAGTGTTGCAAGGATTATACCTTATGCAGCACTTCATTATATGTCCTATGAGGAATACAGAAGATGGATCATGCTAACTTTCCCTGATGTTTCGAAAGGTCCTACGCTAGACCTTATGGCAGGCTCATTATCCGGAGGGACGGCTGTTCTTTTTACTTATCCTCTCGACTTGATTCGGACTAAGTTAGCTTATCAGGTAAAGATTCTGATCAATATTGATTACCGTCTTAGTAATCAAACTTAAACTCATTCGGAAGAGTTTACATGTTAACTCAAGAATTTGATAACCCTGATTGACATCTCTAATTTGAGACTGCAGGTTGTTAGTCCGGAAAAGTTGAATGTTTCAGGGATGGTTCATCATGAACAAGTTTATAGAGGGATCCTAGATTGCTTCACAAAAACTTACAGAGAAGGTGGCGTTAGAGGTCTCTATAGGGGAATAGGTATGCCCTCAATTCTGCTTATATCTATAGTGCTGTATTTTCAGAGTTTTGATATTCTTACGATATTGCTCATGGCAACAGCTCCAACGCTCGTCGGAATATTCCCATATGCTGGTTTGAAATTTTACTTCTATGAGGAAATGAAGCGCCATGTCCCGGAGGAGTACAAGAAAAGCATTATGGTGAAACTCACATGTGGATCTGTAGCAGGTCTATTGGGGCAGACCTTCACATATCCTCTTGAAGTTGTTAGGAGGCAAATGCAGGTAACTTAATTCGATTCGTCATTCATAAAAAGTGTTGTAGATGGATATCGAATAATGTGTAGTACAAAGTTGACAACATTCTCGATAGGTTCAAAATCTGCTGGCATCTGATAATGCAGAGATGAAGGGGATTATGAAATCACTTCTTGTGATTGCTCAAAAGCAGGGCTGGAAGCAGCTTTTCTCAGGGCTGAGCATCAATTACATAAAGGTGGGTTGGGAAAACTAATTGGATACTAGAGCAACTAAAACTTTAGACATGTTTAGTTTCTATTTTTATTTTTAGTATTTAGATTCCTTCTGGTTGATGTTTTCTTTTGCAATTCAGGTTGTTCCATCAGTGGCAATTGGGTTTACAGTTTATGATACCATGAAATCATACCTGAGAGTTCCATCAAGAGATGATGCCGGAGTTGAAGTCGTAACCAATAAAAGAATCAGCCAACCATCCTCACAGACACAGTAACAGTAACAGACGATGCCGCCCTTCAGATTTTAGCCTGATTAACTCTTTCATAGGCTTCAAAAAGGCTTCTTGGCCTCATCCTATTCACACATTCCATTCTTTCAAGTTGTACATTGTGAGATGGAGATTATGCTCCATCATAAATAGGATACAGCATACATTTCTCTGCAGATTGCAAGGGAATGAATGATCCCTTGAGGCAGATCCCATTGTTTTCATCATTTAATGAAAAGACAATAAGTTGTTGAGATAGGACACAAACTATGTACATACGAATAAAAGATAATTTGCAGTTTTTGAATGTGCAAGCACAGAGGATTATATAGATATGTTGTTGTAACAATATCCCATAGTTGTATTTGACTATTTGCCTTATTATTCTAAGCAGCCGCCAGATTTATATTACCTTTAACATTTGTTGTATATTTTTGTACTCCATTTTTTTGAGTCAGAATATATTCATTGATTGAAATTGAAGTCAAAGTCCAATTACAATAGATAATTTGAATATAACTAGCTAAGTATATATGATTGTGCATCTTATTAGTGAATAATATATCTACAGAATTGTAAGAGAAAATGGTCAGCATGAAATTCAGGATTCAGCATTACACGATTGTGCTTGATTGGGAACTTACAATACTTGCAGCCTAAAAACATGTACAACAGATAAGCTACATGGAACAAAAAATATTTAATAATTGATCTGTCTGATGATGTATTTGAAACTTACACATTTTGGTAGAAACAATCTAGTAAGACAGCAAGAGAGTATCTACACTTGAGTACTAACTCTACCAATAATCTCCACATGAGCATTTTCCATCTCTAAAATGATGGAATCGCTTGTTATCCCTAACAATAAGCTCCCTTCCGACGATCTTCGACATGATTTTGATTGCGTTGTGGCAGTCACCACAAATACGCAGATTCTTTATTATCCGAAGTGTAGTTCTCGGAGGAGTGCTGATTAGACCATAAGCTATGGCCAATCGCTCGCTATGATATTGCAAGGCCTTCTCTTTTTCTGCCTCATCGATGTCATGGAGAACATATCTTGTGTCTGGCACATAACCTGCTTCCCTCATCTGGCCACTCAAACCTTTCAATTTCTCATCAGCCTCTTTATAGGGAACGGCACACCGATACTCGGCTATTCTGTTCTTCTCCTCTAGCATGTTAATTGCAGACTGCTTCTTCCTTGGAGGTGTTGGAAGCTTATCAGCAATGGCTTTTGAAGGATCCAGACATGCCAACAACTCCTCGGTGCGATCCTGAAGATCCATATCTCCATGAATCTGGGCAAAATTTCGAAGAGCCTCCCAAGTGTCAACTTCAGGCTGAAATGGCATACTCTCAATGAACTCCTCCGCTTCATTTAACTGACCGGCATTCCCCAGAATGTTAATAACCTCCATGTAATGCTCTATTCCAGGAACAATTCCATACTCCTCCATTGATTCAAAGTGCAACAATCCTTCCTCCACAGCCTCTTCCCTTGCACACGCAGCCAAAACCAACGCAAAAGTTTCACTCTCAGGTCGTATCCCTGCCTCCTTCATCTCCTGAAAAACCAACAAAGCATCATCACCAGCTCCATTTTCAGTGTATCCAATGATCATCAAGTGCCAAGAACTCATATTTCTCTCAGGCATTCTATCGAACACCTTGCGCGCAATATTCATGTTACCACATTTCCCATACATTCCAATCAACCTATTGTTCAATTCAACCTCCCCTCGAAACCTCGATCTTCTCAAGAACTCATGAACCCTTTTCCCATACTCAAGCGACCTCGTACCTTCGCACAAATTCAGCATGGCGAGAAAAACACCATAATCAGCAAGAGCACCTTGACCCATGAGTTCCAGAGCTTCAGCAAGCTTACCCTCTTCGCACAACCCAATCAAATTAACGTTCAGGGCGACGGTTGCATCAAACGACGGGTTTTGGGGGTTCAGGTCGAACCTATTATGAGTATTATCAAGCTCCGGTTTTGATTCTCTGGGAAGATAATCCTTCCGTAAAGTTTGGGTCTTTTGAGGGAAACGACTGGTGGGGGTGCCGTTTTTACGGCGAGGTTGGACCTTGTTGGTGTTGGTGGTGGGGTTCTTGGAATCGGGAACGGCGTAGGAGCAGAGAGGAGTGGAAGCGAGAGAGCAATTGGAGGGCTTTGGAGGAGAGAAGTGTGGGAATTTGGAATGGGATGATACGACGACGTTTATTTTGCGCGGAAAGGGTGCAAGTGACGCCATTGATGAGTTGAGTTTGAGCTCCATGGAGTTCTGAATGCAGAGATTAATGTGTCCCTCAATTATCCGGAACAATTTTTAAGAATTTCTAAAAATAGATAAGTTACTCATCAAAATTATCTCCAAATTTTCAAAATACTAAAAAGACGTTCATAAATTTAAAAATTATGAATGAGTCCCTTAATATTATTAGAGTAAAATTTCAAAAAGGTCCTGACACTTACGTCGAAAGACAACGAGGCCCTGATAAAAAAAAAAAGGTAACCCTTGATAATTATCGTTGTTAGACACATTAGCCCTTCCTTCAACTATTTTTCTCCGAATATGTCTACGTGGCAAGTTAAAGTGATGATTTGTTCATTAAATAACATTAATAGCTCATGGTGGTAGGTAACAATCGAAGAATTGAAAAAAATTCTCTGCAGAAAAAATAAATTCTATGAAATAGGTTTTATTATCTTGAAATTGAGCAAGTTAAGATCGAGTGTTATAAAAACTGATGGGTTAGGTTGGTTCGTAACATAGTGTATCGTCCAAGCTAATGTTTAACAACTAGATCACCACTTAACATGCTACATATTCAGTTCTGTTAACTCTAGATAGAGGACATAGTTAGAAGGGTGAATTTGTCCAAAGTGATAAATATCAGGGGCCGGGTTAAGGTATTTTTTTTATCAGGGACCTCGTTGTCTGTCTAGTAATTTGTTAGGGTCCGAGATGGATATTCACTCATATTATTAAAACATGATTAATGTATTTGATTCAACATTATTTAAATAACTTTCATTTTTCAGTTTAGAATTAATTTATCACATTCTAATAATATTGAAGAATATATTTATCCATTTTATAATTCAAGACATTTTTGTTAAGCGACTTAAAGATTGAGGACAATTTTAGTAATTAACTCAAAATAAAAATGTGTTAATAGACTAAAATATACATCTGAAATTTCTTAAATGGCCTTTCTTAAAAATCAATTTGAAGTTCTCATCTTTAAACTCTTCTCTATAAAAAAAGCTTATCTAACAATAATAAAGTTTACAAATACAACCTGTGTCTATCATGGATTAATTAAAATTGTGTTTTGCTATATTAGCATTAGCTAAATCCACATTCCTTTCTACTCTACTTAAATACCAAGTTTGAAATATATCTAATTCTCTGGTCTGGTGATGAATATAAATGTATAGTTACTGATATAGTTTAAAACAAGAACGGATTTAATACTGAATTCATAAAACAATGTAAAACAACAAATACAAATTCATGTTACAACAACATAAAACATTACATACATTATTTGTACTCACATTTTCTTATACTGATATGACTCACTTTCCTTTTGACATTAAATATAATCTAACTAGCTACCTTACACAACAGCAGAACAAATCAAATCCTAAACCATCTTCTGCTTGGACTTGGACACCAGACTCTGAAAACTAAACTATATAGAAATTGGACCCTCCAATTGCTTATTCATATGAATAATAGAGGCACGAATTTTCTTTCCTTTGTGTTCTTGGCACCTTTTTCTCCCTTTTACTGGTACCCTTCTACAAGGTGAACCGTCATACAATATGATTCCACATATATTGGTGCTATTACTACTCACTTCAACCGGTTTTTTTGGAAAGTCTTCTGCATTATCATTGCTGGCATTTTGGCCCATAAACTTACTGATTTCTGAAACCAAAATGCTCTTTGATTTTGGTGAAACTAATGCTTTGGCAGGAGATGCATTATTAATTCTCATTCCTTTGTGTTGAGGACACCTCTTTCTTCTTTCAACTGGTGCATTTGTACAGACAGAACCATCACCTAAAGCCACCCCACAAATTATAGCATTCTCCTGGATGGCACTGGCGATATTTTCGACTTTCCTAGGCCGAGATTTGTTGAATTTGGACACCCTAGGTAGGAAACTGTAGCTGCCATCGTTGTCTTCTTCTTCATCTTGTTGAGGCAGCTTGCTCGATTTGATTCGGATACCAACTTGTTTTCGAGGTAAAGGTAAGAGCTCCCTGACCATATCTGAGATTGTTCTTGTGCCGGAAGAAATCTTGTTTAGCCTTTGAAGAATATCGTTGGGCCGTGGGTGACCATTATAGGTTGTGTTCCATGCATAATCAAATGTTTTGAGCAGCTGAACTTCTATTAACTTGGCCTCTTCTTTGCTATTCATCTGTTCATCAATACAGTAGTAATCATTGTAGTTTTTTTTTAAAAAAAAAAAATTGCATTATTCAAACTTCATTGTCGAATTTCTCAAATTCTTGGGTAGAAACTTGTAGTTGTCTTTATTTGAAGTTGCTAGCATAGAACCATTAGATAATCTCACATGTTCGACTAAATTATAATCTAACGGTTCTCAACTACACACAAGGACAACTGGTGAGTCTTCACCAAATTCTTTTCACATCAATTATAGATTTCTATCCCAATATTTGGGCACTAAGCTGATTAAATGATGAGATTGAGAACTATTGACCCTAATTTTTTAATTTTTTTAAATAAGTCTTCCTTTCAGACATATTATCAAACATCTCACATACAAACCAAAGAATTGAAAAAGTTGAAATAAAATGTGCAAAGAAACACGTACAGGAGCCCATCTATAAACAATGGGGTAGCCCAGTGAAAAAATCTCCTCAAACAATGGCCTCTTGGTTTGCAGAGAATCATAACTTGAGTATTCAACAGAGGTGTTATTGTGCAAATGAGATCCATGGCTTCCATAGCGTTGTAATCTTTTCCTTATATTATCAGTTTCACCAAGGTAAGCCACAACTATCCGCTCAGGGGCAAGTTTGTAAATTTCCCTCCCCGAACCACTGCTTGATGACACAGCTATTCCAAGTTCATATACTCCTGGACATGATTTTTCTGGCAGATTATGGATCCTGTATCTTGAACATCCTTCTTTTCCCTTTGAATGATCTTCCCAATCAGTAGCACCAACCAAAATCTGAAACAATTCAGCAATAAAATTGATCAAGTTCCTTTGAAATGACCAATTTTGAGTTTTGTTAAATATGTAATATTATTGCGTGAACACGGTAATTAATTAAGGAACCTTCCATTTGTAGAAGTTAGAATCATGTTTGGTGTGGGGGCATTGCTCCCTCTTGATCCTTTTGATGACTAAGGAGGATCCATGGTGGTGGTGGTGGTGATGCTGGTGCTTTTGCTGATCCACCACTACCATTTAGGAACTCCACTTCCTTTTACTGCACTTGTTTGGTTTTGAATTTGATGAGATATCATATGACCGTTGCTAATTAGTTAATGCCCTTTTATGTATTCTAATTTTTTTTTTTTTGGTAATATATTCTGCTTTTTGTTATTATAAATGTTTTATTTGTTATCACCTAAATACCCCTTGACCCTTGTTAGCTCTTTACATTTGTTTGTATTAAACTACTAATATTCCCTGGTTTATTGAACCTTCTAAAAGTTACTGTCATTACCGGAGTTTTAGAGGTCAAAATGTTCATTTGTCCTCAATTTATTAAGGTTTCTTTCTCTCCCTAGATCTTTTCATTATATTTATTATAAAATATTTATATTTTGGTATTCATTACCATCTCCTCTTGATAATGAGGAAACCATATGTATGAATAATTAATATAAATCATTTAAATTTTAAAAATAATTAAGTTTAATTAATGAAACATATTATAATTTCTCATTTATATATACAATATTATAAAGATTATAAAATTACTGATTTTTTATAATCTTATAGAGTACTATAGTACTCCCCCACAAGTTTTTTTTTGTGACAATAGAAAGAAAGAAAAATCGAAAAAACTAGGTGCAAAACAGTAGAAAAACTAGATAGCTAATCTGAGATGTCCTGTTTCAGAAGCTCCTTAATATCATCATTTGGAATGAGCCACTCCAATTGTTCAACATCATGCACAACACCATATTTTGCCAAAGCATCAGCAATGGAATTAGCAGACCGCTGAATTAGGGAAAACTCAATACACCAAGCACGCCTCGTTAGATCATGGATTCTTCTATTCAGGTCAGTAACATCATTATGAGCAGCAGAAGTATCAGCCTTCAACAAAATAAAAGCTTCATGGCAATCAGTTTCGCACCAAATATCTCTAAAACCCATATCCCAAGCTAAGATAAGGCCTCGCCAAATGGCAAACAATTCACCCTGTAAGATATCAGAGGGAGGGATAGTACCAGCGCAACCATTTTTCCAATCTCTGTTACAATCTCGAATCACACATCCAAATCCCATAGAACCATAAGATTTCATATAACATGCATCACTATTAACAGTGACAGTTCCTTGGGCAGGCGGACTCCAGGACAACTTAAGGGGAGAGGAGTAAGAAAGCCTCTGCAGATGAAACACACGGAGAAGCTTCTCAGAAGAAGATCTATTAAGGGCAATAACTTTCTCCGGCAACCACGGATCATTAGTATTGAATATGGCATTATTACGGTAACGTCATATCCACCACCAAGCCGAGAAGAAAATGAATGATTGTTGCTTAGAACCATTAAGAAATCAAGATGTAATATCAAGATATCCCTGAAATAAATTCAACCTATGCCAAATATCCTTAAAAAATGGGCAATCTCTAAGACAATGAAGCATATCCTCATCACTAGAAAGGCACCAAGGACACAGTCTCGAGGTAGCCCGACGATAGCGTAAAACGTTTGTAGGAATAGCATTGTGAAGACATAACCATGCCAAAATCTTGTGTTTCTCAGGAATTTTCAACCTCCAAAGCCACAACCAGTTTGAATGAACATTCCAATTTACTTTACGCTGACACAGCCAATGATAACCCAAATTTAACACATAGACTTGAGCAGAAGATGCATTCCAAAACCAACCAGGCGAAGAACTAACCTGGATATCCGGATTATAAGAGAGGATATCGTTGCGCACATCCTCCGGAATAATGGTGCTCAATTGGTTGAGGTGCCAAGATCCATTGTACCAAACATCGTTGATTCGAAGATCCGAATCTGAAATGTGAACGAAGGGGATCCTTTCTGCAATGGGACCATCCAGCCGCCACTCATCATACCAAAAGGACTGTTGTGTCTGACCGGTCTTCCAACTAAAGCCCGCCTTAAGAGCATCATAAGCTTTCAGAATATGCTGCCACAGAGGGGAAGCCTTCCCCGAAAAGTTGATTTTCCCATCTACCAACCTGGGTTGATATTTGCAAAGAAAGAGCTGAACCCACAACTTGTTGGGAGAATGAAGTAGGTTCCATAAGAGCTTCCCCAGTAGGACCAGGTTGGCACATCTAGAATCTATTACATCAAGCCCCCCAAATTTTTTAGGAGTGATAACAGTGTTCCAGTTAACCAAAGACAAACCTTTCTCATCTGGATGACCCTTCCAAAGAAAATTACGCATCATGGAGGAAATATCCTTCCAAATAGAAACTAGAAAAAGGCTCACCTGCATATTATAAATAGGAATAGAAGCTGCCACAGAGTTAATCAAGCATAAACGACCTGCCCTATTAAGAATCCTCCCTTTCCACCCTGCAAGCCGACCCCTGATTTTATCAAGAATATCCAAAAAAGCAGTTCTACGCACTCTAGAATGGTGAAGATTAACACCAAGATAACGGTCCAAGTCTTGAGTGAATCTGATGGAAGATATGCCCGAGAATAAGTCCTGCCTCCTGCTATTAATATTCTTTGAGCAAAGAGCTTTAGATTTGTCAAAGTTCACTTTTAAACCAGAAGCTTTACAAAACAAGTTCAAAGCATTCATAACCAACTGAATCTGAGATTTCTTAGCCTTACAAAAAAGAGCAGATCATCAGCAAACATAAAATGCGAAATTCTGGGGCCTCCTCTAGAAATAGCCACCGATTCCTAAGAACCATTATCCACCAGTTTAGTAATATAGCAAGCTAAATATTCCATACATATCACAAATAAGTAAGGCGACATTGGATCACCCTGTCGCAAACCTCTAAGTGGCACAAAGCTATCAAGCTCCCCCACAAGTTTTAGTTAAGCAAGAGGATTTATATACAAATTTTAATTATTATACTTTTACTTTTTATTACTTTTATGCTAATATATATTTTTTGATGAATAAAAGATACAAATTTATCCATTTACTTCAAAAAGTGAGGTAAATTTGATTCTCATACAAGGTATTTGGATACCCCTTGGAATTCAATTCCCAAAAGAATTCAATTGAATTCTAGTGTTTGAAACAAAAGTTAAGTAAATGAGTGCTATGAAATTGAATTCAATTCCATTATTTTCCTTCAAAATCAATTCCAAGTCAAATGGGTCTGATTTGGAATTTCATTCCATTAGGATTTCATTTAAAATGTAAAATGTCAAAAATGTCTCTATATCTAAGTACTTATTTTTGCTTCCTCATCCATTTTCTCTATGAGCACGCAGCAACAACATATTCCTCTCTTTCGAAATCTGCAAAAAAGAGGGGTCAGTGTCTCTCTAATCTGCAAAAGGCACGAAGAATTTAAGAAAGTAATTTTAATTTATGATGTAAATCCCCAATTTCCTCCACCCGGTGCAAGAAGTCCAGAAAATTGGGAATGCCCACCAACTCACCTCCTCAAAATTAATGTAAATGCTTCTTGCATTGAAGATTGAATAGGTGGCATTGGAGTAATAACTCGTGACTCTCATAGGTGTATCCTCATGGCTGCCACATGGAAGGTTTCTTATCCACTCTTATCACATGAGGCAGAAGCTCAAGCATGCCTAATGGGCCTCCGAAAAGTCTATGAATGTTGTTTCTTTGACATCATTTTGTATGTAATTTTAATTGAGGTTGAATATGTTATAAACTTAGTTAAAGAATTAGTTATATTTATTATTTAAATATGATATGATGTTAATAAAGGGTAAAGTTGTCTAAATATGAACTTTAATTCAATTAATATGCATTCCAAACACTGGAATTCAATTCAATTCTGTAATTTTATTAATGTGTTCCAAACATTGGAATTCAATTCAATTCTGACAAGAATTCAATTCTTAATAGAATTCAATTGAATTCCATATCATTAAAAGTTTCCAAACAGACTGATAGTCACTATCTTTTTAACAAAGAAAATAAATTTAAAATTTTTTTATAATAATAAAATTTAAATAAAAATAAAAATTTACATAGAGTTAATTCTTAAAATCGTTCTTAAAATTTTTAAATGAAGACAAAAAAAAATCCTCAATTTTGTTAATCACATAAATGTCTATCAATTATTTAAAAATTTAATAAAAACATATTTTTATCACATTTAAAAAGTGACAAAAATACTTAAATTTAAATAATTTTAATCAAATTTTTAAATAATTAGTAGGTGTTTTTATCAATAATAAAATTGAGGATATTTTTATAGAAAGGGCAATATTTGTGATTAACTCATTTAAAAATGACACTATCAAGATTAGATTTAAACAAAAAATAAAACACAATAATAATACTATAATAATTAGCAGAGTGGCTGTTGCTGGCTTGCGGCAGCTACGATGTCGTCGCTGTTCCTTAAACTCGCCGCTCTCAGCCGCAGCCGCACCCTCCCAAGTTTGGGGTTCCACCCGCGCTTCTTCTCCAGTAACCATCACTTTACCCTCTCTCTCTCTCTCTTGGTTACCGACCTTTACTCTGTTTTCTTCTTCTCTTTTGGTTATTATTATCCTTTCCTCTCTCTGATTGTGTCATGCTTTTTGCAGGTTTTGCGGAGAAGGAGGAGCAAAGTGTTAACGTTCATCATTCTTCCAACACCACCACCACAAATCCATGCTTCATTCACCCCACCGCAATTGTTCACCCCAATGCTCTCATCGGCCAGGTACTTCTTCTTATGTTGGGGTTCTACCAAAGTTTCATCCTTTTCTTCGTTATCATAGTTGGGTACTTCAGAATTTCCATTCTTGACTTCTTATTCAATGTGATTTTACTCCGTACTGTTACTTTTTCTTGCTAATTCCAGTTGGTTAGTTTGATAAGGACCTTAATTTTATACATTGGATTTAGATGGCTAATGTAACTTGTTAGGGAGATTATATCGTTTTTTGAATTAGCATTGTTTCATTTTGGACCTTAATTTGTGTTCTATTTAGACTCTGCCCCTGTTTTTGGTGGTACTGGTCAGTGCTCGCCACTTGTTTGTTTAATTGCTTCTGTGGGTCAAACCAATCTTCGATTGAAGCATAAGATTTGAACGGCATGTAGAGACTATTTGTAGTTTAGAAGAACTGTAACAAAACATGCATTCATGGTCTGTTACATGACATCTGTTGTGCTATTTAAAAAGAAAAAAGAATGAAGCATAGTGGTATTAAGGTAGAGAGCTTGGTGTTCATTTTGCACACTTAATATGTACCTATAATGTAATGTCCCACATCGGTTGGAGAGGGGAACGAAGCATGCCTTATAAGGGTGTGGATACCTCTCCCTTGTGGACATGTTTTGATGGGTGAGTGCGGGGGACTTTGCTATCATCCCTACTATCGAAAACAAAACCGCACGTCGGGGTGAGTGTGGGGGACCCACAGGGAGGTCAGCATCCCTACCCGACAAAGCGGACAATATCCACAAACAGGCGGGATGTTACATATAGTGCGCATTGTTGTTTACCTTATTATTGTGTACTGCAGTCTTCATTTGAATATTGATGCAAATATGTTGTGCACTCATATGTTCGCTTCTTAAGTTTTTGTTGAGTCTGTTCTTGTTGTGCTTTAGGGGGTTTCCATTGGACCTTTTTGTACGGTTAGTCCCTCTGCGAAGTTGGGGAATGGTTGTCAACTTCAGCCGGGAAGCCATATTTTTGGAAATACAGATGTAGGGGACAATTGTATGATGATGGCGTGAGTTCAAAAAGTTATCCTATTATGTTCTTCTAAGTTTCTTCTCTCCTGGCTAGTTTGTTTTCATCGATTATATGATCATATTATTGTTTGGGGAATTCTGTTTTTCAGTGGTGCTATTGTTGGTGATGATTATCCTGGATGTACCGTCATTGGAAACAATAACATAATAGGGCATCATGCTGTGATTGGTGTCAGATGTCAAGATTTGAAATACAAGGTATGTTTTAAATTAATTGGTTTGGGGCTGTTTCTTTTGATCTTTTTTATTTTTAATGTTGTGTTTATCATTTTCATTGTGTTCACTTATGTTATATGTAGCAAAGTCATGTAATTCATTAATTCATGTTTGGCTTATTTTGGGAACATAATAAGTTTTTCTAAATTTTACTTACCCTGTAGTTAGAGGATGAATGTTTCCTGGAAATTGGAGATAATAACGATATTCGGGAACATACTTCAGTACACCGATCTTCCAAGTCAACTGATAAGACTGTAAGACAGTGGCTTCAGTAAATTGCTTTCAGAGAAAATATTTCATACGCACGCATATATACCCTTTTACACTCTTACCGTCTTCATATGACCAGGTTATTGGTGATGGCAATTTAATAATGGGATCTTGTCATATTGCTCATGATTGCAAGATTGGTAACAACAATATTTTAGCAAATAATACTCTTCTAGCTGGGCATGTTGAGGTGGAAGTAAGCCCTATTCAAAACTTATGCTGCCTTTCATGATAGATTTTCTATGGTTGATTTCCTGTGTATGAAGCGGGGATTGGAAAGTAACTAGTTGTTTTTTCGTATGTAGGACTATGTTCACACTGCAGGAGCAACTGTTGTTCACCAGTTCTGCCATCTTGGCTCTTTCTCGTTTCTCGGTGGTGGTTCTGTGGTATGTTTTACTCTGAATCTCATTGTTTTGAATTGTTCTGTTGTAACAAAAAAGGATATTATTGATATGAAATCATAATAAGACTGTGTATGAGGAATCTGATTGTTCTTGGTTTTGGCATCTAATAGAGCATTATTGTTCATCAGGATGATTAATAGAAAGTTGATTAAACTGGGTCTAATGTATTACTGATATCAGATTTTCCTTGTACAACTTGTTAAAGCAAATACTGTTACCATGCCAAATGATTTAACATTACTCAGGTGTGCAACTACAATGTCATGTTCTTACATAAATGAAGGTTTCACAAGATGTCCCAAAGTACACGATGGTAGCTGGAGAACGAGCAGAGCTTCGGGGTCTAAATTTAGTGGGCCTGACTCGACGTGGATTCAGCATGGCAGAGGTTATGCTAACAAAATGTTTAAAATTACTCATATTCGATTGTTTTTCATTGCAACTCAAACTATTCTCTTGTCTAATAATCCAGATCAGGAGCCTTAAAACAGCATATCGGAAGATATTCATGCGTGCTGATGCAAATGCCGGGTCATTCGAGGACAGGCTTGCAGAAGTGGTATTCCGCTGTTTTGCTTTATCGCTTTGACGTAGCCCGTGATCTTTTTGGTTGTTAAATCATAAGTTAAACTTACTTTCGCAGGAGCAACACGAGGAACTGATTCGTGTTCCTGCTGTACAAGCCATGTTGCAGTCTATTCGCAACTCTTTCGTAGAAGATCGTCGTGGAATATGCAAGTTTAGACACTGGAATGGCTCATAAGGCAGGCTTAGGTGAGCCTATAAAAATGCTTCAAAATGAACTTGTAATCAAGAAACCGGATTATTTAAATCTCTATTAATTACTTTTAAAGAATTTCACAGTTTTGCAGATATCTGAAGAAGTTTCTGCTGAAAAATACAAACAAGTTAATGTGAATTACTGTATACTATGATTGCTAGCCAGAAGCTCTAAGGAAGTTGCTTCATTTTGAGGTGGTTCTCTTCTTTTATCATAGAAGAGTTTGTTGTACTATTCAGAGCTTGTAGCATTGAGAGAATTTACTTTATTTATAACACTCAAATTTTGTCTTGGTTACTTTGTTTTGTTGTAAATTGTTATTTTTCTACTTCCATTTTTTCTTTTGTAGTCCCAAATGTATAAACTTCCAACATAAGTGAGCTTTCAAATGTTTCTTTAATTGAACTCTAAATAGAAGAAAGACAATTTCACATTAAAGCTAAAACATTTGCAACATATTTATTGATAGAGAGAAACCTATTATTGACCAATAATGAAAATGATATATCATCTTTACCTATTACAGAGACTGAAACTTGTCATTGATTAGCTCATTTGAAGAATAAAAAATATTATCATCATCAACCACACGACACATTGATGTATATTGTAACATATATCTCATATTATTTTCATGAGAACAGAATATTGGGGAAAAATAATTTCTCTAAGATGAGAAAGTATATAAAACGAAAAAAAATTACTCTTGAATTTTTATATTTTATTTGGTGCTACCAATTCATAATAGAAGTTACTTATTTTCTCACTTTACAAACACTCAAGATATAAATAAATCTTAATATCCTAGTAATAACACAATTCATTCTAAAATACCCACTTAATATCAATGTTTTATACATAAATAACATTACTCATCCTAATTTATACATGGACAAGGCTATGTATAATTTGCATATGATTTCTACATATTTTTTTACATAAATTATCACATAATATATGCTAATATAATCAAATGATACAAAACAATAATAATTATATTGAGTCATAAAAATGTTCATTTTTCACCAAACTATTATACTCTTTTCTTTTTCCTCTCAAAAAGAAAATTTCTTAATCAACAATTTGAGATGTAAATTGTGGAAAGTGTAACATCAATCTACAGAAGAAACCTTTTTGTGACTTAGGGTCATCAATTTGAGTTATTATCACAGATCCATTCTCAATTGTTACTCTCTCGGTCTCTCCATCTTCATTCCCCATGTGTCCTTCAATCCCTTTCATTAGTACTGTTTTATCTTAATTGTTATTTTAATTCAATGTCCAAAGTAAATTATATGTATATAATATTATCCAAGAGATATGAATCTTACTGTTCTTCTAAATTATTCATTGGCATCAATAATTGATAACACTGTTCACCTAAAAATAAATATAAACTAAGATTGGTTGTGATTTCAAGGTGATTAAGTTGAATGATGATAATAATGGTTCCCTGAATATATAGTGGTATATCAACTCATTATATAAACTATGGGAACAAGCTAATAAAGTTAAGTGATTTTTCATGTGTATGTCATGAACAAGATTGGAGTATGAGAATTAAACAACTTACGTTTTAATTTTCCTCATCTGATCAATGATTATTCCTTAATTTATGTTGCTTTTGACTTGAGGAAAGTGATTGATACCCCTTAGCAAAATTAGAAAGCCAATATGAGATAATTTATAATATTAAAAGAATTTAATTTTACCCCAACTGAGTATTTACTTTTGTTTTATTAAATTTATTTATTAGGGTAGGTATTTATTTAAATATAAAATTAATTTTATAGATATATTCAATCATGCTATTTCTTACACACATTACCTAAATATTTATAAAATAAAATTAAATGACTATGTAAAATATTTTATAATATCAGTATATTAAAATTAAATTTTTTAAAATAAATATAAAATTGAATATTTTTTATGAAGTTCTTTTTGTATCTAATAGGAAGTTCGAACCCAAAACCTAAACAAAGATAAAGTATAGTTATCACCGTGATCTTTCAACCTCACCAAGCGGTGCCTCTAGATTGAGAAAAAAGCAATGTATACTCAACACGTACTATCAATGAAAATGCAGGTGTAGCAAATTCAATGGTGGAATTATGTAATTATAATTATTGCTACTATTATTTTGATAATCCAAGTGCTTGCACATTGGACATTCAGTAAAATTTCACTTTGCTACTGGATTTTAGTGATGTAATCTATCTTTTTCAGCTTGAGTGGGCACATACTGTTGATTGTCGAACCCTAGTAGTATTAAATTTCATTTGATATAATATATGATTGATTATGATAATATATATATATATATATATATATATATTAATTTTTAATTTAATTAATTAAAGCTTTATATGTTTATATATATTATTCCTTGATTGATTAAGACCTTTGAACCAAACCTACCCCGTTAACCGTACCTTTTCTCCACATCCTGTGTTTGAAAGTGGTGCTTCATTTTTCTAATCATACCAATTATTATGTACTTACTTATTATTTATTAACACTAATTTTAATCACCGTTCCATCCAGTAATAATATTTGTTTTATAAATAATTAGGAATATAAATATATAATATACCATGTCATCACATACAGTATATGATGGCTGTTTAAAAAGTCCATTTCCTTTGATAAAGATGTAAATAACTTTAATTGAACACTTTACTTCGGACGCAATAATGTAACTCAGTAGTAAAAAATTCCCACGCCCGTGGATACGTGCCTTAATTACTCACGACAGAAGGCTAACGGAAACCCACAAAATCTTCACGGAATGGGTATCCATCCCTACGAATAAACGGGAACGGGAATGGAGATAGAAGTATCCGCCCCATGGGTATCTATGAAATTTCCGCAAAGATTATAATTACATATTTGTCCCTACATATATGAATAAAGTTAGATTTTTTATTCATATATTAAAAACATATTTTTATTTTATTTTATATGTTTGAGATTTTATGTGTATCTGAGTATTAAATTTATATTTTATTATACTAAAGTTTAATATATTTGTGTTATTTTTAATTTTTTTGTTAAAAGTTAATATCCATGGATATCCGCTAAATCCGCGGGGATTAATAAACGGGGATCCGCGATGGAAATGAGACGGGAACGGGAGGTAATTTTATAAACGGGGATGGGGGGTTAGTGGTACCCGTCCCACGAATACCCATTGTCATCCCTACTCGTTACATCCAGTGGTATAATATATAGTTGGTTTTTTTCCTTGTGTTAAATGTTATTTTTAAAACTAAAAAATTATATAAAAAATAAAGTTGTGATTTTTATCATGGTTCTAAAAATTGGACTAAATCGATTTATTTAACCAAGTCAATTGAAGAGTAATCACTAAACCGATTCGATTCATGATAAAAATTCAATTGCAAACGAACTAATAAAAAGAAAATCAATAACCATATCAAATCAGTCAATTTCTTAACAGTAATCGATTTAAGATAATAAAAAATAAATAAAAAATATATCATATATACATAAATATATAATTTTATTATATATATTAAACCTTAGTTAAATATCTATTATTAAATTTTTAAACCTTTTATTTATGGATTCAATTTCCAGAGCCATAGCAATAATGGCAATTTTTTGCTTAACAGTATAAGCACTTATTAACATGAATCATATGTTTAAGGTTAGGTAAATAATGAGGAGTTTTATTATATACATTTAGATGGTAGTCCTCAAAGATATTGAAAGGACTATAATTAACAAATTATTAAATATCATAGTATGTAGAATTGGGTCAATAGCAATTAGCTAGGTAGCAATAGTAGTATCTTCTCTTGCAATAAGAAGATTCTCTCCATTGATAACGCCAAATGAGCCTTAGTTGAATGACTAGATTATTATTTATGAAATATGAATAATAAATTTTCAGCTGCAGAATATTAAAGAATATATATATATATATATATATATATATATATATATAT
>JASCZI010090873.1:9340-20144 GCA_036250425.1 Stylosanthes scabra
ACCTCACTAAACAAGCAAACTGTGTAGTCTAGTGCTGCCAACTGAGAGGAATAGCCCTAGAAAAGGATGATCATATTAAGCAGTAGTGGTCACTTGTTATAGCATACAAACAACAGAAGTGTATAAGAGTGAGAAAATTAAATCAAAATTGTGTATTATATAGGAATGAAGAGAAGACCACAATTACTGCCAATTTTATCCTTGCTGTCAATGCTTGATAAATAGAACTAAAAATAGGAGAGCTACAATTTAAGTACAATACAGATAGATGGAGTTTATTTCCTATGTACAACGCAAATGATCATATACACAATTAAAAACCCAAAAGAAACCGAAAAAAATCATAAGAGAACTTCAAGAATATTGATGTTACATTAATATTTCATACTCTGTAAGGTAGTACGTACATATAGTTTTGATGACCTTTTATATAGTTAATTAGTTATTTTACCATTGTAAGAATAAAATATAAATGCTTCCTACAGAAAAAACAAATTGAAGCTGCTGAACTACAAATAGGATGGACAAGTTAACAAGTGTTTTTGTGTGTGTGTGTGATCTTTTATCATAAATATAATTGGGAATGCATGGGATCTTTTACCATAAAAGGAGCAAGCTCATCTGATGTTGCAAGGGATTCCTTTGTATACAGATTGGGAAACATCATTTTCAACGGAGCCAAATATCTCTCAGCATGATATATTTTCCCAGAAGCCAAATATATTGACGTATTGTTGTCAAATCCCATACCACGGAGCATCATCCCAACCTACATTTTCAGGAAAACAATGCAGAGTAAGGATGAATCCGTCTTCAGTGTAGTATTACCCATCTCACAATTTCAATTTGCATACGAGATACGACACTCTGATTTTCCAGTAATCATGCAACAGTTTCTTAAGACTAAGTTAAATACATGTTGTACAAATGGCGAGGTAAAGAAAATGGGATCAAAACTCATACTAAAGATAAAATAATGGCAGCGTCTCGTTAAGACTTAAGAGGTAAATATTTAAGCACATGTATCTTGCAAGATTTAAATTTGGAAAGTGAAAACGAATCTTGAACAGTAAGTACCTCTAAAGGAGTTAGTGGACATTTTCCATCAACACGATTAAGGTTAGGAAAAATGATGTGATCTTTCCTTTTGAACTTTCCTCTCCATCCTTTTTCTCGAGCTGAATCCATTTCCAATTTCTCTGCCTTTCCCCCATCATATATACAACAAGAGAATGCTATCATGTCCTGCATGTTGAAAGGATATTATAATTACATAAAGCTGATTAATACTACTCAAAGTGAAACATGAAATGATGCCAATTACTAGTTCTCAATATGATAGAATGAAAATGAGTACCTCCTCAAAGCGCAGATGCACAGCAATATACTTCCCAGCTGACCTTGAACTCTTTTCAATCATTCGGTTTACTAGCTTCTTAGCCAGTGTTGATATTGAAGAAGAGAACCTCAATGCTTTGTAATTAGTAAGACATCTTAGATATTGAATATGTGGGGGGACACTCATTGCCAAACGGTTGGCAAACGGAGCTATTCGGACAACCCTACATCAAGTTACCAAGCCATACATAAATTTCACCAAATTTCACAGTTGAGGTTCACCAGATAAAAGCTGATTTTGAAGCTTCCAAAATTTTCCATTTTGAACATATTGAAATGGAGAATATGAAACAAGAAGGAAATGGCTCAATGCCTACCCTTCACTTTGCAAGGTTGGATAAACAACTCCCAGGTAATAACTGACAGGAGCCCAAGCAGGAACTCTGATGTTAGTAATATTACTGATATTGTAGTTATGCCTCTCCATTAGTGCCTCGGGCAGTTCTTTAACGACCTTCACATAACCGTCAAGTGTGGATATAAAATGATCTTCATCATATATATCCCCAAATTCACTGTAAGAGAAATAGTATTATTTTAAAGAAAATGTGACTGGATAAACAAAACAAGGAATGAAGAAATTGAAGAATTAACATAATGCTTACTATTTACAATACTAGATTTTAAATTGTTAATTTTCTGTGTGGATTGTTTTATAGGGAAAGAGCACAAATCCAAAAGGGTCTACTTTCCATCAGTTTCGGTAATGATATTTAGTCAAGTAATGCTAGGCAAACCAAAGAATTGTCACCGAAAAAGCCAAACCAAAACGTCAAGAGTGCCGATTTCATTTGGATCAACAAATGAGGTTTGTAGCATAAAAACCAATGGAATTGTGATGCTGTTCTGGGGAGCATGCTTAGTGAAACAACTTACAGAACATGTTTCAATTAGATAATTTATAGACTGCATAAGCAAGTATGAAAGTCTGTAAAATTGCCGAGTATTAATTAGCAAAATAATCTCAAAGTTTCTTCACAAATGCAAATGAAATTGGAATTTTATATTTCTTTTTTCTTTCACACTTTTACCACAGTCCAAGCCTTTTTTTGTTTTATATTATATATTGAATATATATTATTTTGAAACAACCATTTAACTAAATTTGGCACAATATTAACAGAATATGAACAAAACGCACCAACAAGAATAAGTGACAAAGAAATCCCGTTTCCCCCCTCACTGTTCACTAACATGTTACTGCATTGTAATTTGTAAACTAGAGAAATTCATGAAAAATGGTAATAATTGCAAAATGAAGCAATGAAATTAACGAACTCATTGAAAATTTCTCATGGAAAATGGCTAAGACCTATCGTTTAAGTTTTGATGTTAAGATAGTAAGAAAATTGTCCACCTTGGATCTTTCCACACATTGTGGAACTCAAAGTGCGGAATAACTAGTATTGCATTCAATAACCCAGCCACAGCCACAGCATTGCAAATCTACAACGGAACAATTTAAGAAGCACAATGGTGAAAAATTAGTTCATGTCTTGAACAGAAGAAAAATTAAAAAACAATAAAAAGTATCATACCGCTGAGCGTTGCTGGTTAAGACCACCATTGGCCTCCACAATTAAAAATCCATTCAGGCCAGCAGATGCTGAAATTTTTGGGAAAGCATTGGTTTAGTGTTAAACATTAAGTTTAGATTATTTTTATGACAAACTTCCACATTAAGAGCATATAATGTGGTCCAGCAACAGAAATGTCTAATGTGCCAATGAGCTGTATCTCAAATGGCATTTGTTCCCTTTCCCTAGCCTCTCCCCCAACATATCTTTGGTCAAAAAAAAAACAGAAATGTCTAATGTGTAACAAAAGCAATTACTTAAGCAAGCAAGGGAAACAGCTCAAATAAACTAAAACAATTGAACCCATTCCAATGGGGTACCATTACCATGCAATAGAAAGTGCATACCAAATTGCTCATGATGCAAAGCAGTCAAATTTGGACATGCTTTATGCTCTCTCAACTTCCTTTTGTAGTTCCACACAGAAGACAACTGCAAAAACGAAGAGAGAAAGAAAGAAAAAAAAGTTAGACAATCAGAGCCCTACGTGGAAGAGAATGATTTTCCTACGCAAAGCATCAAAATTTAGTTGATAATTAACATCAAATTGATTTCGATTAAACAGAAGTTAAAGAAAAATCATGTGGCACCAAGACAAACGTGATAGTCTTCCCTACAACGAAATTAGAATCTTAGGGTTTTGGCCACCAAGGAAAATGTTAAACAAGAGAAACAGGTTCCAATTCCATATCTATCCAATGCATAATTTTACCAAATTAACTATGGCAACTTGACCTAGAAAAACAAATGTAGTTGATTAGATTTAATAATAACAAAGAACCTGAATAGAATAAAATAAAATAAGAGATGAAAAGAACCTCCAAGAACCTAATGTGGTTCCCTTTTCAAGAACATGCTTCTATTCTAAAATACGCTCACCAAACTGAAATTGATCTTAACTAATTCTCACGTCGTTTTCTTAACCGAAAAATACTGAAACTAATTTACAAACCAAATGATCAGAGAACCCAAACATTTTCTACACTCTCCTCCAGTTAGGTAATAGCAATGAGAATTTCAACAGCGAGATCAGAGAGAGAGAGAGAGAGAGAGAGAGAGAGAGAGAGTAAATGTTGCGAAAGAAAACGTACAACAATGGCGGAAGAATTATCGGATTTCATCGCCGGCCATAGTTGCCGGAAGACCTCGTGGCTCCGGTAAACAGAGCCGGGAAGGGGAGGGCCACCGATGAGGGCGGAGAAAGGACCGACGCACATGAGGAGGCCGGAAATGTAGAGGAGAGGCAGCAGGAAGAAGTATCGGAGGCTCCGGCGGGTCATGATGCTGGCCGCCAGCGTTCCTAAGCTGCGACTGGACATGGATTTGACAGGCCTGAGCCGACGCCGGCAGCGGGATATGCCGGAGTGACGCCGTGGCGAGGGTGGTGGACTCGGAGAGCTACTACTTCCGCCTCCTCCTCCGCCGGCTAGTCCGTTGGTGGAAGCACCGTCGGTGTCATGTGCATTCCCGCCGTGGGAGTGCGTCTTGGACTTCATTGTGACATAGATGAAACTGGTAGTGTGAAAAGGAGTAAATGGAGGTCTTTGCTTTTGTTAGAAGAAGAAGAAAAAGAAGAAGGGTTTTGGTGGCGAAGTTGTTTGTTTTGTTGATGAATGATGATGCAGAGGGAGGGGGCAGAGAACAGAGAGAAGGTGAAAGGGACAGTTGGGAGAAGGAAAATTAAAGTGTGAAGAATATTATAGTGTGTGTTACTGTGAAGCAACTAAGAACTACTACTATGGTTAATAGTTAATGGAATTGACAGCTAGTGCTACTATTGTGTGCCAAACTGCCATTGTCGGGGAAATGGGATCTAATTTGCAATTCTATGTTTAGAAACCGGTAAATTTCAAATTAAAAGCGGCAAATAGCGATTAATATTAAGAAAAAAATTTTGGTCTCTCTTTTTTTTTCTTTTTTTTTTTACTTTGTTTTCTGTATTATTATTAATATTAATTAATGAGTGACATCTTAATCCACTTGGTTCATTGGTTGAATGTTCTCTTTTCTCTCAAAACTCGTTTCTTTTCCTCCTATCCTACTCGGCTAATTTACTGAAATACCTCTGTTTTCAAAACTTATTCCCTAAATACTCCTGTTTTGAAACAAATTACCCAATTTCCCTCGTTTTGACACGGTGGCAGCTGACTTTTTTTTTACTGCTGACTAGGAGACGTTAAAGCGCTTGGCGAGTTCCACGTGGAGGCGCGGAAATGGGAAGCGCCTCCTCACTAAAGAGGCTAACCTGGAAGGTGTCTCTCCCTTGAAGGCAACTTATCGAAAGGCGTCATATGGCTGAAGGCGATAACCGCAAATGCGCCTCCTCACTGAAGGCGACAACCGCGAAAGCGCCTCAACCGACATGGCATAGCAAGCTTCATACGTCCTTCCAATATCACCTATAACACAACCTGATAAATTTCATGTTTCATACTAATAAAGGTTCAAAATTAACATACCTATTTTGTCCTAAATGTTTTTGTTGCATGTGTGCTAATTGGTGTTTCTATTTTAACTAATATAATATTATTAGATTAGAGAATTATTGAACTAAACAGGCTATTTTAATCCAGTACCCTTATTTTGGAAACTTATTCCTTAAATACCCCTGTTTTCAAACAATTGACATAGCTGCCCTCGTTTGGCCACAGTGGCACTTGATTTTTTTTTTATTTGCTGACTCGAAGTCGTCTTTGCGTTTCGTGTGGAGGCATGTAAACGACTAGCGCCTCCCTATGAGATGACGACATTAGCAAACGCGCATTCAGGGTGGGAACGACTTTGCGAAAGGCGTCTCTTTGTTGAAAAATGCTAAACCCTTTGCCAAACGAGGGCAGTTATGTCAATTGTTTAAAAACAGGGGTATATGAGGAATAAGTTTCCAAAACAAGGGTACTTGAGTAAAATAGCCAACTAAACAATGATTTATGATAAAATTATATGAAGTACTGGTTTGATAGAAAATTGAAAAATACTCTACTCACTGGAGGATCACTATATTAGCTTATAATCTATTTCTTTTGTTATTGTCATAGAGAATGAACACAATTTTTAATCGCGGATAAACTACATCAAATCTCTCTTAGGACAACACTTATTTTACACCAAGCAGCCACACCAATAAATACAAGCCCACTAAGCTAATTATACAACTTTCACGTCACATGCATTTTTTTTTTTACTTTGACAGCTTCCAACTACATTTTCATGAAGTCTCCATGTCTCGATTGTTGCCTCCTGGAACGCCACTTGCATGCATCTTTTTGATAGATATGTTAATTTTGAACCTTTATTAGTATGAAAATGAAATTTATCAGGTTGTGTTATAGGTGATGTTGGAAGAACGTATGAAGCTTGCTATGCCACGTCGGCTGAGGCGTCTTCGCGGTTGTCGCCTTCGGTGAGGAGGCGCGTTTGTGGTTGTTGCCTTCAGCCCTGTGGCGCCTTTCGATAAGTTGCCTTCAAGGGAGAGGCGCCTTCCAGGTCAGGGTCTTCAGTGAGGAGGCGCTTCCCGCTTTTGCGCCTCCACGTGGAACTTGCCAAGTGCTTTAGCGCCTCCTAGTCAGCAGTAAAAAAAAAAGTCAATTGCCACCGTGTCAAAACGGGGGCAGCTGGGTAATTTATTTCAAAACAGGAATATTCAAGGAATAAGTTTCGGAAATAGGGGCACTTCAGTAAATTAACCATCCTACCCTGAACAAAGGTAGCCGCCCTCCACCTCCCTTCCCTTCTCTCTTTCCTATTTCTGTTCTTTTTTCATCTTCTTTTCTTTTCTTCTCATTTAAGTTATTTTCCTTCTCCTTGTTTCTTTGGTTCTGTATTTTGTTTATGCTTTTACTTTTTTATTTAGATCTAAAATTTAGATCTAAATCTCAAATAACACATCTTTTGTGGTGTTTTTGTCACATTTTATAGTGTTTTTAGATTCCTTTCGTGGATACCATCACTGATATGATACAGATCTGTTTAGTGATAAAATCTGTGAGAAAAACATCATAGGAAACAGAGGTGGCAGCACTAACCCTATCAGCGAGTTGAGGGCGAGCGGGTTTGCTTGCAGATAAAGTAGGGTTATAGTGGACTCTCAACCCTACCCGCCCAAATCGCATTCCATATGTAATACATAATTTTATGAGAAAAAAATTCTAGTGCTGGAATAGAACATGTGACCTCTTATTTATACAAAAACAACTTAATCACTATACTACCATTTTTAATTAAAATTGCTCCCAATCGTAGTAGTCTTCATGAAGATATCGTGGAAGCTTTTATGTGTAATCAAAACTTGTAGCGGGCAACATATCATCAAAGAGGATATTTATAGTTTATAATTTTACAATTAATCTTGGTGTACATCTCATTTTGGTGTACACCTCCATCCAAGTCCCAACGAACATGTTTTTACTACTAGAACGAACAGGTTTTTAAAAGCAAACGAATAGGTTTTTAACATGTTCGTGTCAACTATAAAACGTGTTCGTTGTATATATAAAAAACTGTTCATGCACGAACAAAATATTACTACTAGAACGAACAGGTTTTTAAAAGCAAACGAATAGGTTTTAAAACATGTTCGTGTCAACTAAAAATTTATATTCGGCGTATATATAAAAACCTGTTCGTTTGGGACTTGGATAGAGGTGTACACCAAAAAGAGGTGTACATATAGCATTACTGATAATTTTATTATCTTTATGATTTTTAGGTGCAAAACCAGATTATCAAAGTGCAAATGATGATTCTGATAGTGATACTAAATCTGAGATGATAGACCCTTCATGATGGTGTTTGAACAATTGGAAAGTTCATGGAGTTCAATGATCTTATTTGTATTTATATTATTAAATTTGAGTAAAGACTTTTAGAATGGAACAACATTATGGTTATGTTGTTTGTGATTTGATTTTGTTATTTGAGTTGTACTTTTAAGTTATATGTTTGACATATTGTGGTGTTTTTAAAAAACTTATAATTATGTATGTAATTGTTTAATTTATTTGGAGTTTTTTTCTCAACCCATGGATTAAAAGCGGGTAGGGTTAGAGTTTAGACTAAACCCTACATTATCCTACACATTGCCAGGCCTAATGGGAAATAATTTTTGTTCATGGAAAAAACATCATATCTAAAAAAAATTCAGGTTTATGTGAGAAGAAAAAGAGGTATCCTACAACGTTGTACCACATCCATGTAGATTAAGAAACAATTGTGACTCAAAGCTGTCTTAGTTTCTACTTATTAAGATTTTCAGTAATCGAATGTTGCGCCTCCTATCAAACTTTAATTTAACATATAGGGTATGTATCTTTCTTTTTTCGATGTAGATCTCATATTTTTATATTATCTATAAATGTCATTTGGCTTCCTATGAATGAAAATTATTTTCTGTCAAAAAAATAATAAGTGACACTATGAATCGATTCACTCCCTATGAATTAATTCACTTGTCTTCGTAGCAAAAAATAAAATTTTTTAAGTATTAAGAATCGATTCAAGGAACATATGAATTGATTCATTTTGTATCCGTAGCAAAATGGGATGTTTTTCAAGGTGCAGAGAATCAATTCAATAATACAAGAATTGATTCATTTTCATTTTCGAAGGATTGGTATGAAGGCATGAATTGATCCCCTTCTATGTTTATCCTCTTGAGAAGTTAAGTTCACCTCCAAAGAGATGGTGGAAGGTTTGGATCGCCTTCCTGTTTATCCTCCTGGGTATGAGGTGAGAGAGACGGTCTATTGGTTAGCTACTGAACCAAGTCGCGTTGGCCGTATAACCGACCTAGTGAGCTCATTGACCATAGCAATAGACATACATCATTGATGGATGCTCCGGATGGGCCTTGTCGTTAGAGGCCCTTCCTTCACGCTATCAGAGTTTAGAAAGGTGTCACAGAGGCGTAACCAAGTTTGAAAGTACCGAGTACGAGACTCAGGTCATTCTCCCTAGGAAACAGAAACAAAAGTTTATTTTTGATTGGGGTTTGGTTGTAGTTGGTTTGTTTGAGAACAGAGCGCAATAAAAGCAGATTAAACACAGCAATGAATAAAAGAGTGCTCGGCCATGGATTGAAATATTGTGCGTCCCCATGATCACTACCGATCCCAGATTGCATGGACTGTCACTTAAAGAAAACGAACTACCACAGGGTGGCAGAGTTAATCCCTATCCGAAGATCCTAGGCATACATAACAGTGGGGGATCTGGATCTTATGACAAAACTCGAGTAAATCCTGCGTCACCAGGATAAACTCACCAATGATGCATGCATGGGGGTGAGTCTGTAAACAATACTCGAGTAAATCATGTTGTCACCAGGAAGAACTCACCATCGATACATTACGCACATAATTGAGTTTGTAAACAGAACTCAAGTAAATCCCGCTATCACCGGGAAAAACTCACTTATAATGCATTTAGGCATCGCATTGGGTCTATATCGTAAGTTCCCCATGTGTTGGCAGGGGCGTAGCGTTAACGGCATTGAAATTAACTCTGTTCCTCCCATCTGTTGCCCTTAGGGATCGGCAGCTAAGGTCATTCGCACATTTCAACCCATAGCCGAGACAATATGGTCACTACTCGCTACTAACGGAAATCATAATTGCAGAAGTTAAACAGGCAACATAACGGCAAGACATAATGATAAAATGGCAGGAAATAAACGGACAGAGTAACGGTAGTAAAATGATTGAAATTGAGATTAAAATCAGGCAGAGTAACAATAAATAAAATAGATAAGAATAAAAGCGATAAATGTTTGGCTAAGTAAAAGGGACAATAAACCTAAAATGGAACCCTAAAACTAATCTAGAAATGGGAAGTGAGCTCTCTTGAAAATGGTGAAGGCTCCTCTATTTATAGATGTCTTGGAGCATTGCCCATGTAGTTAACTTGCTCGGATGATTGTTGCTCTAGAATGGCTGCACATGTTTCACTAGAATGTCCTTGAATGCCACACAAATCACAGGGTCCAATTTGTGTATTCACAGCTGCAAGTTGTATATTGCCTAATTTGTTGCTGAGCAAATTGATTATGGCTTTGTTTTGGGCTATCAAGGTGTCAATGGCTTCAGCTTCTATGACTCCTTTCTTTATGGTACCTCTCTCAGAAGAATATAAGTATTGGTTATTGGCAACCAACTCAATAAGGTCCTGCGCCTCTTCTACAGTCTTAGTGTGAAGTGATCCTCCAGCTGAGGAATCTATTTGAGCTCTTGACTGTAGTGTTAATCCATCATAGAACATTTGAAGTTGTAAATGTTCAGAAAAGATATTATTGGGCAGCCTCCTCTTCATCTCCTTGTATCTCTCCCAAGCTTCATAAAGAGACTCACTATCTTTCTGTGCAAAAGATTGGATGTCATGCCTCAATTTAGCTAGTTTTTGTGGTGGAAAGAATTTAGTTAGAAACTTGGCCACCAAATCTGCCCAAGTAGTGATGCTCTCTTGAGGTTGAACTTAAAACCATTGCTTGGCTCGGTCTCTCAACGAGAATGGGAAGAGTGTTAGTCTAATTGCTTCAGAGGTCACTCCATTGATTTTAAGAGTGTCACACAGCTGCAGAAAATTAACTATGTGGAGATTGAGATCATCATGGTAGTTCCCACTGAATTGATCTTGTTGAATCAACTGAATGAGGGAGGGCTTGAGCTCGAAATTATTAGCCTGAATCACTGGTCTTCAAATGGTGCTGCCACAGCTATCGGCAGTTGGGTTGATGTACTGACCGAGAGTGACTCGGTTTTGATTGTTCTCAAGATTGAGATTATCATCATGGTGCTTGGCTGCCATGTTCAGTTGTTGTTCAAGTGCAGCTTGTCTTG
>JASCZI010090873.1:26044-55890 GCA_036250425.1 Stylosanthes scabra
CTCTCTAACCTAACATCAGATTTGTGTAGATTCTTGAAGGTTATATCAGTTCATTTATCTTATAGTAGGACCTCTTAACAATGGTGATTGGTATAAATGTTTAAATTATATTTACTGAATTATTATAAATTAAGAGACAGAACTTTTTGATGGTAGAAAAGTGAAATTTTAGTTAGTTGACAGATGATAGGCATCATTTTTTTTAATGATTTGTGAATGACAGCATTTATTTAAAGTGGCTGTACCCAAATGCATGTGAATAGTTCAGAGATTGTATTTAATATGTAGATTATTTGTTGGAAAAACCATAGTTTTTTAACTTTCTTATTTGATATGTCATAAACTTGTATAATAAAGTTTGGAAGTTGTAGGTGGATGCAATACAAGCTTGTGGAGGCCAGGAGATTGCTTCAAAATTGGAGTTGATGAAGCCCTTTTAAAATGCAATTGTTAAACCTGAACTGCTGAAGCATGAAGATAGGAATGCCAAGCTTCTAGTTACAACATGTTTGTGTGAGATAACTTGGATCACTGCCGCCTGAGGCTCCTTACAGTGATGTTAACAAATCAGTGGTGTTAGTGTATATATTATTAGCTTAGCATAGTGTATATATGATGAAAATCATCAGAAATCAGAATTAGTTACAATTAGTCTTGTATCATGTATTGTTAGTTAGTTTGTAACTGATTATGGTAAAACTGCAACATGGGCAAATTGGTCAATATGTCTTTTTGAAAAAAAAATAAACGTTTGTGGCATCTTTGATAAAAAAAAAAAAAAAACAATTATGGTAAAGCTGATTCTTTAGCTAAACCTTTATGGCAACATTAGTACTTTTCTCTTCTATTTTTTTCCCTTAATAAAGAGGCACACCTCTGTCCTTGGATGAAATCTTGCTAGAATTGGATTAGTTCATGATAAATCCAGACAGAATCTTACTAGAATTCGATCGTAATTAGGTGAATTTTAAGTTATTAGGGCTGTGACATAAAAACGTACATTTGTTGGCATGCATGTTTTCTTTTAAATTGCAGAATAGTCGGTTCCATGGAACATGCATTACAGATAAAACTAACATAGATTATTAGATGAAGAGTAAATATAAGAATAACGTGACGAGCACGTGCACATCACTCTCTTTGCTTAAGTTGAAGGAGAAGAATATGCTTCAACAGCTTAACTTCCCGTAGACAAGAGAAATAAACATGTCCACCGCTTATAACATTAACTCTCGCCAACATCCTCCTCGGAAAGGAAAGAAAATTAACCAAAAAATAAAACTAAAAAATAAACCAAAAAAATAAAAATCCCATCAGCTGGTTCCACATATACACAAGCCCTTGAAATTCATTATTGTATGTCAAATGAATTGGAATTTTGGACTATGGCGAGGTCTAGAATAGAATGGACGAACCAAGTACTGAAAATAATGCTGTTAGAACAATGATTCCCCATCTTCCAGTCAATGATTTTAAGCCTTGTGATCCACTGCAGTGAAGCTTGTTATTATGATATGTGCACACATTTCGTTTCCTGCAGCACAAGTTAAAAAGACATGGAAGATTTTGTTCAGTCAAGAGCATTCACGCTAGTCTACATATATTCTTTATATGTATCCCTTGTTCCTTTTTAAATTTTATTTTTATTTTGAAAAATTAGATGTAATCAATAATTTTCTAACCAACAAAAATTAGAATATCTGAAATTACTGTTTATAAAACATTTACCATGAAAGTTATAGAACATCCGAAACCTAAAGTAACTCCAGCCAACTTTATATTTTTTTAGAAATAAAATATCCGAAACTTAAAAACAGAACATCCGAAATATAAAAAATTAGAACATTAAATTTAAGTTGTTGACTAATGTTGGTTGAATTGTTTTATTTTTTATGAGTTTCAAGGTTTTCCTAACAAGTGACTAAAAATATTCTTATTAACTAATTTGAGATTATCTATCCTATTACCATGGGTTCTTTTATGTCTCATCAATAAGAATTGATATATTTAAATGTTTATTTATTATTTATTTGATGATTTTGAGTTTTTTTCTTAAATAAGTGTTTAATTTTTATTAGAGGTAATGCTACACAATTAGCACTTTGTTTTAATTTTAGCTAGCATAATCAGCCAATATTTTTTAATTGGTTGAAATTGAAAAGTTTAAGAAACAAATCATATAAAAAGATAATGATGGCCAACTATGCTGGCCAAATTTAATAAAATCTGCTGTGTAACATTTCTCTTTTTATTAGTGGAACTTTAGAAAAGTATGATATTAAGATAGGTAATTCAATCCTTTTTAACTGATGTTTTTTTAAGATAATATTTATTTATTAGTTATTTAATATCGTCTCTATGTATGTAAAAAAATCTCATTCATGGACAAAATGTTATATGCTAAAAAGGGTTTTGTATACTCTTTCTTTTACAAGAACTTTGTTAAAAAGAAAATTTAATGACTTATTAGAACATGAATTCATGTGAAGATAATAACTAAAATTCTTAAATACTTAGATACATATTTGATTAAATTATTTAATATAATATGTGTTGCTATGTTATTATTATTATAAATGTATAATTAGTGTTAATGTTTAAATTTGTTTTTGAAAGATATTGTATTTTTTAAATTGGTCTCCGAAAAATTTTGTAAGTCATATTAGTCCTTAAAAAATATAATCGTCAGTCAAATTAATTATTCTACCAATCAAATGATATGTGATTGAATGTCAATATTACTAAAATAATATATCATCCAATCATTTTATGACACATGAAACTTAAATATCGTATATTATCATCTAATTGGAAAAATGTCAACTTTAACTTAAAATTGTATTTTTATAACCAATATAACTAACAAAAAATTTTAAATACAAGAACAAAATATCTTTTCAGATAAAACCTTTGAAAAAGTAATTTAAAAAATGGAATATCTTTAGTGGAGAATTTAAACATTAGTCCAGTAAAATAATTTCATGAATCACTAGAAGCGAAAGGAACTCATCATGCATTGCACCAACCTGGAAGAGCAGAAGGCTATAACGTAATCAGTCCCAGAGCAAGTGAAGATACTAGTTGGATCATCATACGCATAACTATAAGAAGTTGGGCACGCTTTCTTGAAAATCTTTGAATAATACGTAGGCTTGCAAGTAACTGGATTCCCATAGTTCCCTCTACAGCAATACTCATCAGCATTGAATACATCACACGCACTCCGGCACCCTACTATCTTTCCGTTCGCCTTCACCGAAAGTTCTTTTGGGCAATTAGACCGAAGGTCAGAGTCACACCCGGCGGTCGAGCAGTTTCCCTTACCGTTGATCGGTTTAACCGATATCGGCACGTTGAAACCATCAACGAGGCTGACATCATAGAAGTCTACTGCAGCTAGTGTGAACTCTGCTAGTGAAGCAGGGGTTTTCCCTGAAGCAGAGCATTTCAGGGTTTCGCCACATGCTCCTGTTAGGCACTTACCGTTACCATTCGTGTCAAAGTTGCAGCCGGTTCGAGCCCAAATCCGGCCGCTCCATCCAACTGGAGCTGTGAACTGCCTGGATTCGCCCGATTTTAGAACAAAGCCTCCTCCATTGAAGACATCCCCGGGTGTAATTGCAGGCCATAGTGTCTCCTTGCAGTAGTTAACTATGGTGAATATTCTAGCAGACTCGCATGTTCTTTGCCCTGTATCCAACAAAAGAAAAATAAAATCAAAACAACAATATCAAATAAAAGAGATGACGAAGCAAACTATTGGCAAATTAAAGAAATGGGTCAATGCTTGTACATTTGTTTAAAAAAGAAAAAAGAGGAAAGGCCTCAAAATAATAATGTGAATCATAATCAATTGAAAAACATTAAAAAAAAAAAAAACTCACGTTCAGCAGATGTCTTAGATGTCTTATATGAAGTTCATAATTTAAAATCGTTAAAGAATAATTTAGTTAATATTATTTTTTCACTTGCATAGTCCTACCAAGAGCAACAAGGTTAGTGAAAAATTTGCCATGTTATGATCTCTAATTAAAATGACTGTATCTCAAGCCATTATTAATTACCTGAGAAAAATATCGATAGAATCAAAGAAATTGATAAAATCACTTGATGAAGCGAGGCCATATTTGTGTGTCTAATTCTTGATCTGTTGTTTATGATTAATTGAAGGGTGTGAAATGAGGTAGCGGTATAAAAGGAGGGGAGTGAATAAAGAATACGTGCGGAAAGAAAGTAGAAAAGGTATGAATTTAGTGAAAGGAATTGGATTATTCTTTTCCTAGTGCATAGATGCAAGCAAGTTTGATATGACGATGTTCCATACTTGATAGTTCATGACTTCATGCACTTTCATATGTCATCACAGTAGACATTTGAATGTGACACGTGGCAACTCTCTTGAACCTTTGTGTTGTCCAACTTACAAAATAGAATGTGTCGGATGAAAGTTAATAGCTGACACGTGGCAGGCTATGATCATATCCATGATTAAGATTTGTTTGTTTTGGGCTAATATTATTAGGGTGGGCAAACTTGTGGTTTCCTTCAAGTTATCCTGTGAAACTTCTGATGTTAAATTATTCCAAACTTGAATATTAGCATTGTAAACAACTAAATATATATACCATTGCATGATTGGGAAAGTCATCTAAAAGGGATGGCGTATTTATTTACACAAAATCATGTATAGTATATTCTAACATTTTTGTTTTGAGAATTCTAATTAGTTTAAATTAGTCGTATAACATAACATTATATATATATATTATATATTATATATATATATATATATATATATATAGGTGCTCTATGTTGCCTATATGAATTTGGTGGTATGATGCCTATGAAGATCACACTAATAAGAGAGGGACACACTGCAGGCTGACCCTTTGACCATGTGGTATGAAGCCTATGAAGATCGCACTAACAAACCCAAAACGTTACCGCGATGGAATTCTGTTGCTCCTCTGAAACTCAAGCTAATCATCATGCCACGTGTCAGCTTATGGTTGGCTAGTCAACCCATATCCACTTGTAGCCACCAAATGCATAGCCACTACAGTTAGAGCCTATATATATATGTTTTTAAAAAATTTAAAAAATGGCGAATACTTCTGTGTAGAAGTAAAATTCGCTCTTCATGTATGGAGGAGACATGATAATGCTTTGTGTTAAGAAGCGGTTCTTCGAAAGTGAAGCAGACAAGTTAATATTTATTCAATTGGTTCTCCTTCTCAGAAGTCTTTCCGATGATTTTTTTTTTCACGGTGGCCCAACAAAGATAATTGTTGTGGTTCAAGTGTGAGGAATTAGTTCCACATCTTTGAAAGCAAAGAGAAGTGAGGAGTTTATAAGATGAGAGATTCACTTACTTAACACCTTAAGGTTTTGAGTTAAATGTGGTGTCTTCTCATCTTGTGTTCCCTCACTTGGTTCCCCCCAAAAGTCTCCCCGACGGTTTTTCTCCCCACGGTGGCCCAACAAGTGGTATCAGGGCTATGGTTCGGTGGGTGTTGTAGTTTTGTCTGAACTTCCACATCAGCAAGTACAATCCTAGCCAAGGTTGGAACAGTTTTGTCCGATCATCTGAGTACTCTTAATGGTATAGTCAATGAACTTGAGGCCATTGGAGTTAAGATTGATGCTAAGGACAAGGCGTTGAGTCTCATACTGTCACGACTCTAAATTTTTCTGAGGGTTGCTAGCAAATAAAGTCATTTCTGAAGAAAGAAGATTGAAATGTGAGAGTCGAGCTACTGACTCAACATTGGTAGTGACCAAGAATGAGAGAGGAGGGCGGAGGAAGAATGTAACATGTTGAAAATGCAGAAAGAATGGGTGTATAAGGAGATATTGTCCAGGTGGAGCAAGTTCGGCAAAAGGCTTCGAATCAGATGCTGACATAGTCTCTCTAGCTGAAAGATATGAGGATGTATGTCCTCTGAAATGTTGAGAGATATATCATCGCCGTAGGTCCGTACTGCCATGAAAGAGGATGAGCTGTTAACGGGTCCACAATTACACATGGACATTGGTTGACAGTTGATGCAAGTTGTGTAATGGTGAAATTATGTCGATGGCTGAGTTACTTCCAACGAAAGCCAACATGGAAGCAACACCGTAAAGTCTCAGCAAGGTTTGTTCAACATGTGCCGATGAAATTCTTAGAATTGGCTAATTCTAAGTGGATGCACTTTTTACGGTAGAGTGTGATAGCTATAGAGCTATAATTGTCTGATATTGACAATGTCATTATTTTCAATCAAGGCGGAGATTGTTGGGTTTGGTTGAAAAATAAGGTGTATAAAAAATCCCACATCGCTTGATGTAAGAAGTATGGGTGTACATTTATGCTATAAATAGAGGCTTAAGTTGAGAGTTTTAAGTGTACCAAGTCAATACACATTGTATGACTTTTAAATTCTTTCTTCTACTTTAGAGTTTTCTCTTGTAAGAGTGTAGAGCTTGTAGTCATTAAGACAGTGTGGGAGTGCTTGGTGCCGGGATAGAAAATATTGGAATGTAATATTTTTACTTAATATTTTTTTGGTTGTCGTTTGGCAACGACCATGGTTTTTTCTCTGTTTTTGGATTTCCACGTTAATTCTCTTGTGTTGTGATTGTTTTATTGTTCTTTCCTACTTCTCCATTTTAATTTTTCATGAGGTATGATCACAATGCCCAACGTGAATAATGTCCCTTTACAAATTTAACGGGTGATTTGTATCAAATATAAGTTTCGGATACAGAAGTATTATTTTCATATACTAAAAGTTAATCATTATATTTTTTGTAACATTATCTATATCATCATACACTTTTATATATTCTATTTACAATACAGAAAATATAACTATTAACACAGAAAAATTTAAAAATGTATATTTAGTATAGAAATAGTTATTAATAGCACAGAAATAATATACCCAACACAAAAATTAAAATAAAAGAAGAAGACAAGGAATGTATGAAAATATAAAATAGTACACGTAGATTAATTCAATAAATAATTATTGAAGATAATGATAAAATTAAAAAGGGTCGTTACTCCTTACATTGAGAGAGTGAAATTAAAATAAGCATCGAAACAAATAACTCTCGTATATCAGTAAGTGTAGTAGCTAGTAGCCAGAAAACAAGAAGGTGCGCCGGAATTCATCATCACTCACTTAATTACTGAGGGATCTTATTAAGCTTGCAGTATTTATAATCTTTGTATTTTTTTGTCTTGTATTTTGGAGGGTTTTCTTCGTTAACCAACTTTGGATGAGGACCAACTGCATGCTCTTCTTTGGGTTCTATGAACACTGGCCAAGACATTCTTGTCTCTTTTTCCTTCACTGTTGTTCTATGTAGTACAGCCTTGTATTTCCCATTGCTAAGGATCTACATATAAGCACAAAATGAAATGGCATAAATATTTTTTAGAAAAATAAAAAATAGAAATTAATTTATTATTGTAGTTTATGTGTTGTGAGAAACAAAATATGTAGTCACTAAAACTATATATATATATCTCAACTGATATCATATATACTTACCAAAATATGTTGCAAAGATGTTTCTTATCTCTTAAATATTCTTATATTTCTGTCTTGAATCAACAACTAAATACAATTTAGTTAAAATAAAATTTCAAATTCAAATTAATCCTTATAAAATAAATAACCTCATCTTTAAAATTGATCTTTAAAAACTTTTATTCGTCATGTTAATCCTTAAAAAAATATTGTAAATTAAATTGAAGAATTAGACGACGCGACACCTTATGTGTATGTGTCCAAAATAATTGATTAATGTGTCATGTCAATAATAAGTGTCAATCAATCATTTTATAACATGTGACTTTAATTTGCCATTTCATATAATATGTACTCATTTAATTAGTTGATGAAATGAACAACTTAATTTATTTTTTAAAGACTAATACAATAATAATAAGTCTTTCGGAGATCATTTAAAAATTGAGTTATATACCCTTCAAAATGACGAATTTGAGCTTTAACCAATTCTTCAAATTCATTTTTCTAAGAGATAAGTATATGTTATTTATGTCAAACAATCTAAACACGTAAGATAATTTGTGAGGAAAAAAAGTTTTAGTTAAAGATTTTCCTATCTAACAATATAAAATTCATCTTTAATTTATCAATTCCACAACAAATTAAATTCAAGATATGTAAATGTACCTCCATTTGGTCACCAATGTGAATAACCAAGGAATTAGGGACATACTTAACATCGTACCAATGTCCATCTCTAAAGGCTTGAAGGCCTTGAACCTCGTTGGGGACAAGAATGGTAATGTAGGACATGTCAGTGTGCTGTGGGACACCGAGAACAAGATCAGGGCATGGGCATGGTGGGTAATAGTTGATCTTCAAAAGGTGAATCAAATCATCTCCACCGGCATACTCCTTTAATTCTTGCCCTTCAAGCCCTAACCCTATTGACAAACTCTTCCATAGCTTGTCTGCCACACCACATAGCTGCTTGCTGTATTCTTCATTCACCTCCCTACCATAACATAAAATAAATAAATCAAAAAGAAAAATGAAAAATGAAAAAATGAATGCTATTGTTAAAAAATGTTATTATTCAATAATGTCAAGTGTCTGGTGGCAATCGAAAGAAAACGACAGTGAAACAAGGGTGACCAAATGAATTAACAGCTGCCGACAATTTGTAAGCAAACCAAAACAAAACAAAACCCTAGAAAAAATTTTAAAAAAATAATAAATAACAATAACAACAACCCACTAGGAAAAAGTTTAAGAATCATAGTTAAATAATCATTATTTATTTTTGAAATTATTTATTGCATTTATTTTTTATTTTTAATTATTATGAAATAAATAGATAATTTTAAATAATGTGAATATATAACTAACTGGTACAGTTTATGGTGGCCATGGATTTTCCGTGACTACCATGGCTATGTCCATACATTCAATCATACGCTGACATGAGGATGATTGATGCCCATTTACTGCAGGGAAGACTTTTCAAATGCCAGTCAATATGGACAACCATGCATAAACATTGGTAGTTAGCATTAGCATCTTAATTATTTTTGGCCCACAAGAAGGACCCCACCCTAAACAAAACCCAGTTTTGTAAAAAAACAACAACTCCAGCAACCCTTGCCCAGTTTGCCCACCCAATCCCAAAACCGGCACCAGTTAAATACAGCTAGCGTACTCCTTGGTGCTTCTTGCTACTCCACAGACGTAGCCACCGATGACATGGCCTAACTATAAATATTATATATGTAAAATTACAAATGCTAAATTAAATAGGATAAATCATGTATAATTATTTATTTCACTCGCCTTACTCATTATTTAACTGTGTGATTTGGGTGTTCATAGATCTCAATCGCAGTTTTAATGGCATTTATTTATGAAGGGGGACCAAAACCAGTCAATGCTACGGATGGACCTTCTAGAACGACGATTGGACAACTAATTTTTCATTACATGATGAAAAGATCGATTTTTTTTTGGTGTCTAAAGATCGATTGTAATAACCACAAAGTATATATAGTACAAATGATGGTTAATATTTTTTTACACTATTTAAGTCTTATATTGATCTGGATTTGACATTTACGAACAAAGTTTTTTTTTTCCAGGATGTTCATTAGAATATTCAATACTTAATCAAGTAGATATTTATTAGGAAAAATTAGTATAAAACACTAATAAAGAAATTTAATTAATGAAAAAATCTATCATACTAAAATTATTATGAAAAATTAATTTATATAATGTTTAAAGAAAAAGATCAATTTTTTTATAGAGAGATATTTACGTATGATAAATGATTAAATAAAATTAGAATTATAAAAAAAATAAATAAAAAAATTAAGAGTCTTTTATACTATTTTTTCTTATTTATTATCATATTATATCTTAACCATTCATTAAAAAAAATATATCATAGTCATTCATATTTATTCGGAGATTTATACCAAGAATATGTTTACAATGTTTTAATTTTTATATATATACTTGAAAATTTTTTCTATAAATTTGAATAACTACAAAAAAAAATCAATGGCTGAAAACTGTGGACTATATTTATCAAAGCACAATTTATCCAAATAAATCATTTGTGCTAAAATATTACTTATATGTCCTTTTATTTTTATTATATTTTTGTTCTAAATTTTTTCTATATAATATGTGGAAGATCGAGTCACGTACATTACAGTAATACTCATAAAAAAAAAAACAGGGCCTAATTTTATTTTTTCATGTAAAGAAAATAGAAATTTTATTTGACTCTAATTAAATCGGCTAATATTGCCCTGGCCACCAAGCAAGTAATTAAGGACCACTCGAGAATAATCATGCTCTGAGGGGGAAACAATGCCATCACTCCTGCTTGTTTTAAAGTTGCATGACATTCATATGAAAAGATTGAATTAAAAAATTGATACTAAAAAGTCAAATGACATTGATGTTTTAGAAGTGTACTAACCTGTAGGAAGGAGGGTTTTTAGGCCAGAAACGGTAGTTAATTGATGAAGGTGGCCATATGAAGTGGAACAAATGGTCCACCCAACCCTTCTTTCCATTCACTTCCTTCTGAAGCTTACTCCCATACCCTTCCAATGATTCAGATTCTTCTACCTTCGCATACACCTCCTTCTCCTCTTGTGGTAACTCGAAGAACTCTTTTCCCACACCTGTAGTAGTAGTCCACAAGTATTTAATATGATGTTGTATCATAGGCAAATACATGTATATTTTTTGAAAACATTATTTTTCAAAAACTTAATAAGTTTATATTATAGAATTATTTCAAGTAAAATCTCAAGTTACTAATACTACTACTAATAAATAGCCTGTGAATTATGCTATAAATTTTGGCCAAAATTTGCAGATAGTTATCTTTCTTTTTTTTTTCAAAAAAAAATATGTTGTTGCGAATTTAAATTCATAGTATATATTACATAAGCGTGTGGAAAATAGTTGGTTGCAAATTTTGTTGTAGAAATCACTAGTAGTTATTTAATATACCGTTTATGAAAGAGTTTTTTTTTTTTTTTAATTGGGTGAAGTATAATTTTTGTTCCCGATATTTAACAAAAGTTTTAAAAATACCTGTAAATTTTAATTCATTTTAATTTTATTTTTTAAATTTTCAATTTACATCAATTTTATCCTTATTATTTTTTTTTTATAATTAATAATTTCTTTTCTTATTTTACCCTTTTTCTATACCCACACCGTCATCATCTCACTCCGCTCTCTCTACATTTTAACTTTGCCTGCGTCATTATCATCTCCATCACTACCACCATCAGTGAACCATATCATCCTTTTCATTTCATTTCATAATGGATCTATTAAAGTATTAATAGGAACCCAAATTAATTTCGTTTCATTTCATAATGGATCTAAAAACCCAAAACTTAGACGAACTATTTCCCTTTTTGTTGTTTGTCCAAGTTTTATGATTTGGGTTGTGCTAGGAATTGTGGTAGTGGTTGGGGCTGGCGATAGTGGGGTGTGGTGGTGGTGGAGATAATGATGGTGAAGTTTAATGGAGAAAGAGGGGGAGTGAGATGATGATGGGGAGGGGTAAGATAGGAAAAGAAAATGTTAATTATAAAAATAATAATAATAAGGATAAAATTATTGTAAATTGAAAATTTTAAGGAGAAGATTAAAACGAATTGAAACTTAAGAATAATTTTAAAACTTTTGTTAAACATCACGAAGAAAAGGTATATTTTATCATTTTTTATTTGTTCTTCTATATAAATAAAAATGTACTGTGGACATGCAGTGTATGAATATTGATGCTAAAATTCTATCTTTATTTTTAAAAACACAATAATATAATAACAAGTCAATGACTTAAATTAAAATACCTTATATTATTTTATAAAATCAGTTTCTTAAAAATTTTATACTATTAGATAAAATCACATAAATTAATTTATATCTAATCCATCGGCTCGCCATTAAACAAGTCAGCAGACTAAAAATTTTGTCCGTTTAAGTCTTGCAGGGCAAGTAGCCCGCTTTGCTACCCTTAGTTGATATATATATAATTTTTTATAATAAAAAAATTATTATTAAAATTGAGATTAAGTGAGTCTAACTCAATCTTAAAAAATTAATTCATAGATTAATAAAAGTTTCACATTTATAAATTTTTAAGAATTTATATATTTCTAAATGTGAAACTTGTAATGCATTCTTTCACGGTTCACACCTAAGGATGATTGTTTAGAGCATGAACGAACATGAACAGATGATTGACGCAACAACATGAATTCGGATAGAGTATGATATAGACCCTTAAAAGTTTGTAAGTGCGGGTCATTTCTCATCCTATGATAGTATGATGAACTAGTTTTTTGATTGAATTAAATCACCTAATCTCAAAATCCTTAAAATAAACCTCCTTAGTTAAGAAAAATAAAATATCTGTGCATTATTATTATTGGGTATGGTAATCACTTAAAACCTTGCAACTTGCTTATGAGGTGGCTTGGAATCTCATGGTTGACGATCTGGAACATGCCCCACTCCTTACTTGCTTCAGAAACCTCCCTCGCCAGTTTATCTTCGTCAGGGTTACTGAAATCGATGATGGGTACCTCCAGTTTCACGCCATGAACGGTTGTGATGCCTGGTTGCTCTGTCTCAGACCTAACGAACATGGCAGGGATGGAAGCATCTTTGGACTTTGATGCCACCGTTTGAACCCTTACCACCTCCATTATTATTATTTTGGTGCCTCAATTTGCGTGACTTGCTGAAAGGTATGTAATGAAAATAATGGACCTGATATTTTGATACTCTTTGTGTGGTGTGTTATAAATAGAAGAGGTGGCGATGCCTGATGCTACGTAGAGAGTACCTACCACTACCAAGCAATCTACCAAACCTCGAAAATGTTGAGTCATTTAGACACCAATGTTATTACTAATTAAGCTTATCAAAATTATTTGAGGAAATTAATTAATAAGCTAATTAAAAGGTAGGTGTATATTGAGAAAATAGGTCGGATTTTTATCAAGTGTGGTTTTCAAAGATAAAAGTAGAATTTGTTTATAAATAATATAGGTATTATTTAACACAATTTTAATACATATTTTGTATGTTAAATATGTATTCTGTGTGTGTGACTAATTTTTTTTTTATACATGCAATATGGATGTTTAAAGTTTTATAACACCTTAACTTATCCTTGAAAGATAATTATGAGAAGATAAAATAATATTTTTCTTTTTTTTTTAAATAATACTTAATTATGATTATTATTTTAGTTTTCTTTTGTTCTCTTATTTCATTTTAATTTTTTCCTTTTATTTTTATTTATAGTATTTGATATCTCAAGAAACAAAGGTAAAAAACAAATAAAATTAGTTACAAAAGTGTTCTAAAAATATTGTTTACATATGAGTACGTACATTACCAACACAATTTTTTTTAGCAAAGATAGGATTTTTATTTCAAAAAAAAATGATATGGTCGAAATTAGGACAACCAGCAAAAGCATTATTATTTTCCAACACAATTTTGTTTGTGGCAGCATTAGCAAATTATCATATTTTTATTAGTTGATGTTAGTTAAAGGTCTAATTATATCAATAAAATAGATGTGTTGGTCAAAATTACTCGCCAATATAAATAAAAATCCCCTCTATTTTTTTCTATATATTTCAAAATAAAAAATTTAATTCTTTTAAATAATATCAATACCTTTAAATATATTGAAAATTGTGGATATATATTTTAAATTTTTATTTATGAATAGAACTTTATTTTGACAGCTAACTTTTTTAGCAAGATCCAAAAACATTTTTGATAAAGAGTTGGATTTGACGCGAGAACAAGTTAAGCATGTAAAAAGATAGGATATATCACCGACTAATAAACAATTAAAAACACTTTAGAAGGTGACATGACCTCGTTAAAAATATTTTAAAAGCACTAAATAATTGAAAAAATAATTTAGGATATAATTTATCTTCTTAATTATCTCCTTAACTTCTAATTTTTTTTTTTATCTTTTGTATATTTATAAAATATAAAATTTATATTTGTCTTTTTTTTTCTCTTAGAAGAATAATATCACTACACAGTCAAGCATTTACCATAATTAAACCAATCCAAGTTTTTCTTCCCTACTTTCACCCAGATGTGCGTTCATTTTTTTCAAAATTCAAATACGCGCTTCTTCTTCTTCTTCTTCTTCTTCTTCTTTAGTGCCTTCTCCTTCTCCTCCTTCTTGCTATTGTTATTGTCATCGTCGTTACCGCCGTCATCATTGTAGCCGTCGTCGCTGCCGTCATCTTCTTTTTCCTCCTCTTCTAATTTCTCTTCTTCGCCCTCTTTTTCTTTCTCATCATCCTCCTTCTCTATTGTTATGTTGTTACTGTTGTCGGTGTTGTTGGTGTTGTTGTTGTTGATGAAAAACTGAATTGGATATTCTATAAAAATAGAAACGAATTTTGAAAACAAGCAAAAACAGATTTAAAATAATTAAAATAGAAACAGATTTTCACATAAAAAACTGAATTGATTTTTCATGAAAATAGAAACGGATTTTGAATGAAAATAGAAACGGATTTTGAATTAAAAATGAATTGGATTTTCACGAAAACTGAATTGGATTTTCATGAAAACAGAAACAGATTTTGAATGCAAACAGAAACGAATTTTGAATGAAAACAGAAATAAATTTTCATATAAAAACTGAATTGAATTTTCATGAAAACAGAAATGGATTTTGAATTAAAGTAAAAATGAATTTTGAATTGAAACAGAAACGGATTTTCGTATATAAAAACTAAATTGCATTTTCAACAACACTCACATGGATCCAAAATCAATATTGATCTACATTGATTCATATTCATACAATTACAATGTCAAAACACATAAATCAATATTTTCTTATTCTTTTTCTTGTTCTTCTCATTCACCTCCTCCTGCTGCTCCTTCACCTCATTCTCCTTCTTTCTCTTCATTTCCTTGTCACTGTCATCATCGTCACTGTCATCACCGTCGTCGTTTCCACTATCATCATTGTCGATGTCATCATTGTTATTGCCGTCGTCCCCATCGTTACTGTCATCGCCATTATCATCATCTTTCTTGATGCTAGTTTTATTTTCTTAATTTTTGACAAATTCTTTTCAAAATTATTAACTATCCATAACTATGCTTAGAAAAATTTCGTTTAAATTTCTAAGTTGGCAATTGTGCAATCAATGCAATACGGCGGGTTGCTTTCTTTGGCAAACGTGGAAAATTTTCCTCCCCTGAAATCGCTTCATCCAGTGAAAGCACAAAGATGGCAAAATTTCCCCCTCTTTTCTTATTAATCACCAAAAAGAAAACTCAAGATTGAAGTCCTTAAGATAATAATGAAAATGGTTCTCCTTCGATTAAAATTAAATTTTATCGCAAGTAATTAATTAAGGCTCGTTTAGATAAATTTCTAGAAGAAGATCTTTATAAGATATATATTTTCGAAAATACGAAGTGCATAATATAAAACTTATATGAACTATGAAGCATTATTAGACCAATACAATACAAGACATGTTGGAAAATCAATTTTAAAAATATCATATATATGAAATATAATTTTTAAAAAATAGTTATAATAATATCTTGGTATTTTATTTATATTAAAATATAAACTAATTATTTTTTTGACAATTTTAGATAATTATTTTTTATTGATAATTAATAAAATTACTATTACTAAATTAATTTAAAAAAATATAAATTGAAAATAAAATTGGATAATACGTGATAGTATTAAAATGCAATTGAATATATTTTAAATGAATATTTTTTTTTCTTATCTTTTCATACTTCGTAAGTGATAACACATGTGGTGTTGTTCATAAAAGGATAAACAAAATAAATAAGAAAATAAAAATGGCTTATAAAAAGTTATGACTTACGTCACATGATGTTTGTTTCCTATCCAACTAAAGGAAGTGCATAAAGTACGAAGTACCTTCTTAATACCTAAAAAGAAATACTGACCATTCGATCTTAAGTAGTAGTTGAGATGTGCGGTTCTTGTCTCGACACCATTGCAATACACATTCTAGAAGCGTTATTTAAGAGCTGGTATTGTTGTTTTATTTGTTTATTTATTTTTTTACTAGGTATTGTTGGATTTTTTAAAAATAAATAAAAAATATAAGAATTACGCAAATGGATGCGTCTTGGGCTTTTTACGTTTTTGTTTATCCGTGTCTTATGACAGATTAGGATTACCCATTTTACATTTTTAACGCATCACACTTCAGAATAGCCCGTATTATGATATAATAGTTTGAGCAGCATATAACACGGGTTGAATAACTCGTGTTAGTTAAACAAAAAAAAAAATAACTCGTGTTAAAAAAAATGCTAATACGGTAGTGCCTAATTCCTGATATGAACTGATAGTGATAAGATACGAATACACAAAATCATAAAAATCTCAACTCATATTTATTTACATAATTTATATTTTTTATTCATTTAAAAATAATCGTTTTTTTTCTAAACAAATAGTTTAGTTCTTTGATAGTCAGTAATTACATAACCAAGTTTTTTTTTTTTTTTGCATATACGGATGATTCATTTATTTGTCTGTATATCCAAACTTTGATCACTAAATTTTTAAGCGAAAATTTATCTATATCTATATCTATCTATATATATATATATATATAGTTTTAATAGTGGTTTGAAATTAATATTAAAAAGTCAATAATTAAATTTTAATTTAAAATAAAAAATTTATCATCTAAATTTGAGAAATATTATCTTCTAAATAGAATAAAAGTGATCATTCATAGAATATATGAGTTATCATTCGTAACTCGTTTATCATCATTATCAAGTTTATTAGCTCTTAAGACTTTCTCATATTGTTTAAATAATAATGATTTTCACATATCTTTTTAGTAGAGATTAATTTTACACCTGTATAAAAATATAATCATTATAAACGGATAAAAAAAATAAAAAAAATAAACACATTAATAACTATATTTTATACAAATATCAATTTAATATCTACTAAAAATATATAAATAACAAAATTATTATTTAAATTATTTTAAATATATATTTTATATCTTAATATATATCTTATACTTATATGGATCACCAATAATTTGGTAGCTCAATCAATTATAGAAGATCGCGGTCTCCAGAGGGCAGAGGGACATGACCGAGAAAAAATTATGGGAGATCATGAAAAAGTTTTTCAGAAAAACACTAAAGTTAATAATTAGAGCTGACTTTGTATCAGAATAGTAGGATGGAAAATTGGACATTGTCGCAGCCCTATTTAGTGTTTTTATATTATATATTTTATTTGTTTATTTTGTCTAACCCTATTTTGGGATTTGTTAGTTGAGAATGATAGATAAATCAAACTATAACGATGAAACGATATTTTAATCGTTCTTAAATTAAGGAAATTTTTTATTTAAATAAAAATATTTTATTTATCAAACTACACTTCAATAAAATTATCAATTAATTTAGGTGTACATTTCTAACCAAATTTTTTATTCACGCGCTCTCTTCCACTTCCACTTTGAGATACATTGTTCTTCTTTCTTCCTCCTCCTCCTCCTCCTCTTCTTCTTCTTCTTTTTTTTATCTTCTTTGTTCTCTTCTTCGTCTTCTCTCTTTTTTTCTTCTTCTTTGTTTTTTTGGTAAAATTAAGTTTAAACAATGATTGATAGCATTCCGAATCTATCAATGCTCTGCGAATAGAGTTTTAATTCTATAACAAACCCATTAAATTCGAATTCTGTACCTGATCAGATTGTTAAGGTTTTGGATTTTGAATACTAGTTCTTATTATTTGATTGTTTTATTTTTGAAGTTCAATTGTTTATTCGTGTGATAATTTTGATTTGAATTGTTTTTTTATTTTGAATCTATGAAAAAAGTTCTTTGATTTGCTTCTGAATTCTTATTTTTTTTTATCTATTTAAAAATTGTTTCTGATTTTAATTTTAAAAACCTGTTCGATGGTTTTACATTTTCTGTTCGTTTGAATAGTATAAATCTGTTCGAGTATTGAATTTGATTTTTTTTATTGCTATTGTGTACAATGAACAAATTCATGTTTAATTCATTGTTGTTATAGTGTTTTTTTAATCTAAGAATCATGTTTAATGTTAAATGAATTATTGTTCAAAATATTAGATTGTTAGTTTTTAAAAATTTCATTAAACTACCACAAGCAGATTTTTAACTACTCATTTTTCACATAAATTCAACATTTAACCAATTCACTACCACGAATAGGTTTTTAAACTACCACGAACATATTTTTTAAACTACCACGAACAGATTTTTTAAACTATTCATTTTTCACACAGATTCAACATTTAACCAATTCACTTCCATGAATAGGTTTTTAAACTACCACGAACAGATTTTCAAAATACACGAACGGTTTTTTAAATTACCATGAACAAATTTTTTAAACTACTCATTTTTCACCAAGATTCAACATTTAACCAATTCACTACCACGAATAGGTTTTAAGCTACCACAAACATATTTTTTAAACTACCACGAACATATTTTTTAAACTACTCATTTTTTCACACAGATTCAATATTTAGCCAATTCACTACCACGAACAGGTTTTCATAATACACGAGCATGTTTTTATATTACTATGAACAAATTTTCAAAACTAATTTTCTTTCCTTCTTCTCTTCTTCTTCCTCCTCCTTCTCTTCCTCCTCCTCAATAGAAATGAAGACAACAACAAACAACAAAGAAGAAGAAAAACAACAACAACCACTGTCACAACGTAACAGAGCAGAAGAAGAAAGAGGAGGAAAAGGTGGAGACGGAGTAGGAAGTGATGGTGATGACGGAGGCGGAGATGGAGGTGGAGGAGGCAGAAGTACAGGTAGTTATGGAGAAGAGGAAGAGAAAAGAAGAAGAACCAGCAGAAGAAGAGGAGGTGGATGCATGGGAGCGTGGAGCGTGGGAGCGGTTTCTTTGTTAGTGAGTGGAGCGTGTAACACACGCGCGTGAGGTGAGAGTGGGCAAAAAATGCTTGGTTTGACTTGGTTGAAAGAAAGAGGAGTACATGTGGCGTGATTGTTCATAAAGCCCTACACATCACCACCAATAAGGCCCAGTTTTCAAGTGATTATGCCTAGCACCAAAACTACCTACCCACCACATAAAAAATGACTTTTTATTTATGTAAATAAATAAAATTCTAAATTTACAAATATACACACGCTCAAAAAAATTATAAAAATATCCTGCCATTACATATCTCGTTATCAGTGCCAATGAAATATGTGTAAAAAATTTTCTAAACTTTGTTTTTAAATTTAAAATTTTATCGATTTAATCCAATTTTATCCGACTCTTGGAATACTTCCATTTTTCATTTTCTAGTCCATTTAATCCAATTTTATTCAACTCTTGAACCACTTCTATTTTCATTTTTTAATCCATTTAATTCAATTTTATCCAACTCTTAGACCACTTCCATTTTCATTTTCTAGTCAATCTAATCCAATTTTATTCAGCTTTGCTAAGGTTTCTACGCAATCCATGGCACTAACAATGAGATATGTGTAAAACAATCTCATCGCTTCTGATGACGAAATATGTCACGGCAGGACAATTTTTGCAATTTTTCTTAAGCGTGTATATATTTGCAAATTTAGAATTTTATTTATTTAAATAAATAAAAAAATTCCATAAAAAACACCCAACCCATCACATAAGTAGGCCCTAGCCCATCCCATGCAAGCCCAATTAACAACCATAACGTACAATTCTCTAATCAGTAATCACACACCATTACAAACCCTGCTAATAACCATCCAATTAGTACACCTTGTGATAGCTTTATCAATGCCACAGTAGCATGCATATGTGCGTCTTCCTCTCTCCCCTCCCACATGTCACGGATCCATTGTAAGATCACCCTACATACATATGTATGGGCAACTTCTCACATACACCAGATCACCCCCCAATAAATAACTCATTCTTACGATGTCTCCTCTTGAATGATCTACTAGGACTTCTATCCAAGAGGATGACTTGATATCCCGTAGCACAAAGAAAGTCAAACCACCTGAGGTGGATCTTAACCAGCCTGGTGAAGCCATAGAAGTCATTGTCGAAAACAATGACTTTTCCACTCTCAAAGTTGTTGTTTCTTATAAAGATTCCTGATTGAATATCCCTAGTTCATCTCTGGAAAATTGTGATGGTCCTTTCGAAGAATATGAGTTTGAGCCTAATCCGGAAGATCAGTGGTATAATGATAAACCCCATTCTGATGGGTTATTTCATATAATAAATTGACTAATTATCGACATCTCACCACTTAAATACTAGCAAAATAGGCTTGTTTGCGTTTAATCGTTCCTTTGGGATGTAAATGTAGTTATCTGCTATTTTAGCCAAATTTTACTGTGTTTTAAACCGTTTTCCGTTCCGCACGATGCCTTGATGTGTGCGTTCAAGTGTTTCAGACTTTAACAGGCAAATTTCAAAGAAGAAGTGGCTAAAGAGGGCGAAAGGAACGAGAAGATCGCAAGCAAAACCTAAAAGGTTGATTCTGGAGCCTGTGTGTACGCACCCAAGAGCCAGTGTGTACGCACCCATAGCCTTGGGCGGCACGCCAGAGTTGATTTCGGAGCTGATGCGTACGCACCAGAAGCTCCAGTGCGTACGCACCAGTGGGTTTCAGCATCTATAAATAGAGGTGCCTTCACCATTCCAAAGGGATCCCATATTCCACTTCTAGTTTAGTTTTAGGGTTTCATTTTAGGTTTTTTTCCACTTTTTACTAGCCAAACAATTTACCGCTTTTTATTTTGTCTGTTTAATTTACTGTTACTCTGCCGAATTTTAACTTCAATTTAATCATTTTATTGTCGTTACTCTGTCCGTTTATTTTCTGCAATTTTATCATTATGTCTTGTTGTTATGCTGCCCATTTATTTTCCGCAATTATGATTTCTATCCGTAGCGAGTAGTTACCATAGTGTCTAGCTATGGGTTGAAACGTGCGGATGACCTTAGCTGCCGATCCCTAAGGGCAACGGATGGGAGGAACGGAGTTAATTTCGATGTCGTTAACACTACGCCCCCTACCAACAGCATGAGGACCTTAACGATACAGACTCAACGCGATGCGGTTGCATTATTACTGAGTTCTTCCTGGTGACGCGGGATTTACTCGAGTTCTGTTGTAAGACCTAGGTCCCCCGCTGTTGTGTATGCTTAGGATCTTCGGATAGGGGTTAACTCAGCCACCCTATGGTGGTTCGTTTCCTTTAGGTGACAGTCCATCCAATCTAGAACTGGTAGTTATCATAGGGACGCACGGTATTTCAACCCATGGCCGGACACTCTTTTCTTCATTACTGTTTTTTTACTCTGTTTTCTTGCACTCTCAAACAACCAACTGCAACCAACCTTTTCTCAATCGAAAACAAACCTTTGTTTCTACTTCTTAGGGAGAATGACACGAGTCCAATACTCGGTATTTTCAAACTTGGTTACACCTCTCTAACACTTTCTAAAACTAAATTTGCATCAATGGCCTTGACGACGGGCCCGCAATCATATAACAATGATGAGGAAATCCAGGAGAAGGATGCTCCTTTCAATCCATGTCCTAAAATCAAAGTGACTAAAGAACGAAGAGTTTGATAAATGGTGTAAACTATGGAAAGGCATGCATCTCTAATTGTCAAAGTTCTTGGCAAATGTGTTCATCTCAGCTTCATGGAGCAGCGCTTGCATAGGGATTGGGCAAAAAGAGGTAAGATCAACGTTATAAATATGGATCGTGATTAATTTTTGGTTCATTTTTTAGATGAGGAGGGTTGCTAGTTTTTTTTTCTTTTTTTTTTTCTGGACAGTACAGCACAACACAACACACCCTTCACATACTCACACACACTCTATAACACTAATTGAGTTCCTTCTCCTACCCTAGGAGATCGAACCCAGTGTGGTTTATGTGGGAGGCACATGTATATGCCATCCAACCAACTCCTCCAACCACACAAAGAGGTGCTAGTTAATTTGTGTTTCTTCTTCTTTGTTTTTTTTGTGTTTGGGGTCTTTAAACCTCTATCCTACCCAAAAAAAAAAAAACTCGCCATCAATTTAAGACACAAAGATGACTTTATATATAAAATTATAAAATTATATATACACATGTCAATATATATAAGTTAATTTAAATATGTCTAAATATGTTGATTATTTAAAATAAATCTGAAAAGGTATATATATATATATTTTCTTGGTTCAAATATATTACTATATATTTATGTATATGTAAATGTTAATATATTTAATTATATATTTATATGTTAATATTAAAAATGTTAATATATGTGTGTCAAAAAGAATAAAATTTCCATTGTTTCTTTTTTTTTTATGCGTTAGTATTTATTGTTTCTTTTTTTTTTAACTAAGTATTTATTGTTTCAAATTTCAGTAACATCAATTAACCGTTGTCCTTCAAAAAAAAAGAGATGACTAAGTCTTCAATGTGGCCTTTTTTTTTGGTCATAGTACATTGTGGGATTCTGAAAATGTCCAAAAATCAAGCTAACAGAGGTCGAGAGGCCCCATCTTCAAGTTCAATAATTAGAGACTTGACGAAAAGGAATACAAAAAAAAAAAAAAAAAACTTTGCGAAACGAGAGTAGCTACCAGCACTAGGTAAAAATGAGAGGAATTGGTGGTCCCCTGCTCTGCATCGGAGATCTCTTCAGCGACGTCGGAGAAGAAGGAGACGCCTCCGTGGTGGCGTCACCGATGCGGAATATCGCCATCACGAAAACCTTTCCTCTCGTTCTCCCTCTTTCACTTGCCTTTCAGATCTCGACGGCGCTTCTCATGTCCCTGACCTTACCAAACTCTTCCAGGTTCAGCACGTCACCCTTTCGTCGTTTCTCACTAATTGATCATCCATCTCTATTCCATTGATCTGATTTCTGATTCCTAAACGTCAAAACGGTTACTCTGTTTGTGTCGTTTTAGGAGGACTATGATCACTTGGTTTCGGCACTTGCTGGCACCAATCATTGTTGGACTTCTCTCACCTTGAAGGTAAGTAAATTGAACTTCATTCTTTTTTTTTTTAATCTTTTTTCCTTCTTAATTTATAGCTTCATAGACTCAAGAGGATCAGTGTATTTGGAGAAAATTGAACAATTTGAATTTAGTGTTGCACGATACATGATTTTTTATATGATAAGCTAAAATAAAAAATAAAAAAATCAAAGAAGTATATATAAGAGTCATGGACTGCTGATAAAATGATTAACTCTCACTAATAGGATCCTTGTTAGAATCTAATCTATCCATTTTATACTGTTTAGGGTTTATTTTTTATCACTTATTGGCTGGATGAATTTTAAGATAAATCTTAATAATATAAGAGTGTAAACTTATGATGGCAATTAAAAAAATTATGTTGCAGCACTAGAATTAAATTAACCAAATTAAATATTGTTGGTAGTATTACTGATATGGTGTGATGGATGAATCATACTTATTTTTCTCTTTTTCATTATTAATTTTTATGGGGTTTATTTAGCTATGCACTGCACTAGAGACTGCGAATCAATTGGTTCAATCAACTAGCACAAACGCGACATCATTATCTGAGAAAGTTGGGGAGCTTCAGAAAATTGTTAAGAGGGCGGATTCTGCCATAGCTGCAGCAAGGGAAGTTCATGTTATCATGGATAATAACAATGGTACAACGGGAGATTCAAGTAGTACAACTTCCAGGGCTTGAATTAAGACAAGGTTAGTAACATTATACATGAATACATGATGTTTCATTGCCTTGTTGATGTTAATTCATGAACAATGCTGGTGTGGGACGATGTATTTCAAAAGAAATTGATTTGACAGTGATTTTTTTTTTTTTGGTGAACATATAGTGAGTTTTTTAGTTGGCTGTTTAATCTTGGATTTTGGCTGATTGTTAAAAATTTAAGTTAAACATGATATATGAAATTAAGTTAGTTAATAAGAACTAAAATAAATAAATAAATAAATAAATAAATAAATAAATACAATACTTCTTAAAATAATACAAAGATGGTTAGTGTTTTATGTAGGAAAAGAGTAAAAGAAACTATCAGCAGGGTATTAAATAAATTTGTGGTTATTACTCTTAGACTCAGGAAGCATTGGTTGTAGCACTATGAAGATCGCTTTGGAGTTCAGGAAACTTCAGTGTTATAGCATATCATCGTTGTGAATATTGTTAAGAACAATAGTTTAAATGAAAAGATCATAAATTCACAATTGAATGTGTCATAGACATCTTAAGAGGACTTGGAAGGTCTTTATACTAATATTCATAGTGGTTGAAGCGCTGGAAATAAGATTTACCTTTGTAACCAACAGAAAGAATCTATAAGTTGGAATTCTTCTCTTTTGGAGCCCAAAAAGTGGACATTTGGATATCGCCTGTCATACATGGGACTCTTGCTTTCAATTTCCCATCTTATCTAAGTGTGCGTTTGGAAGAAAGATCGAGAGACAAAGACTGAGACAAAATTAGGGTGTGTTTGGTTTGAGAAAATATTTTCAATTTTCATTTTTACTTTTCATTTTCTGAAAATAGTTTTTGTTTTCACTTTTTCATGTTTTAGAAAACATGTTTGTTTTGATAAATTGTTTTCTATTTTTAAAAAATGAAAATACTGAAAATATGTTTGGTTTGTTATTTTCTTGAATATTAGAATCTTATCATATCACTTTGCTTTCCAATCACAAAAAATCATCAACAATTAGCAAAAATTCATAAATTTCATAGCACAACAAAGATACAACTGACATAAAAATTCCAAAAATTTTATAAAAGAAAAGGCAAAAAATAGAGGTAGATCAATAATGGGATGGAATATATATGTGTATCCACTGAGTACTAATAACAAGTGATTGAAATTTCAAAAATTTATGTGTGTTCTTAGGATCTACTAACTCAACATATTTAACCTTCTCTCGTGTTGCTTGTTCTCTCCTTCAACAAAAATAATACTTCAAAAAACTTGAGTTATTAAAAAGGACCATTTTTTTCTTCTTTCCTTTGCTTCATTTTTTCTTTCTTCAGTGGCTGTTCCTTCTGCTTTGTCTATGCTTGAAGGAAAATTGACAAGCATAGTCATATGAAACAGTTTCGGTGGCAGTGTCAAAGGGCAAGGGTAGAGCTTCGTCGTCTTTATTTGTTGGAGGTGATATGGAAATAGCAGCAGCAACAAAAAGGAGAAGTAAGGCTCAGTGTAGGGGAGGGAGAATCACAACCAAAATACATACAAGGCAAACACAATTAAGCTCAAATAGTACAATTCACATTAATTAGCATGCATAATAGTCACATAACAAGCCCAACTAATTCAATCCACGCAAATCAAACAAATACACACAATACATGCCTATTCCTACGGCTAATGAGTTCATTTGGTCGGTTATCTTAGCCAACCCAACCGATCCAGTACTAGTCCCGGATCACTCTCGGGAACGCACTTCCCTGAGGATGTTCTTTTACGATATTGGCATTCTTTAGCGACTTTCTACGCCTGAGAGTCTGCTATTATCAGAAGCAGGGAAGCCGATCCCGAAGATCCATTTACATTTTGGTTATATTGTGCCATTCTTTGACTTGTTGAAGAAGGTCAAAGAAGGAAGAGGACAGAGCAAATTAGTGACTAAAAAATATAATGGCAACTCTGTCTATTAGATGATGTTCCAATATGTATCCAACAACAAAGGTTTATTGCTGTTATAGAGTGGCGCATGCATTAGAACAATGAGCCAAGATGTCTTCTCCCTATCAAGTCACTTGAGCTCATCTTGGAGCCATCTCCATTGAGGTGCATTGTAACCCTTTGGAACTGCAAATGCTTCATGGTCGAGGGGGATGTATGTGGATGGAAATTCTGACTGAACGAAAGAGCTTGTGATCCTGGTACTTCCATTTATTGAACATGTTAAGATCAAAACAATGAAGCTAAAACGTTAAAAACATAAAAAAAAAGTGTTAAATAATAAACAAATACACAATAAATACAATGGGTTATAAGAGAAATGAATGGAATGTATGGAAGAAAACAAAAAGATAAGAGAAATGAAGGGAATGTATGGAAGAAAACAAAAAGATATACAATGGCAAAAGAAACAATATCTTCAAACCAGATGTTTCTCCTGATTGAATCAAAATTCTAATTGTAGTAGTTCACTCAAATGCTAAATAACATTGACATCATCATCATCATAATCTTATTATCAGAGTACTTCATCTCATGTCATCGATGTTCTCAAGAATGCAATCAAGGATAAGTGCCCAAGCAGATGCAAACTATACAATCAATCACAAATTAAACAAAATGGCACCAAGCGGCCATGCAATAATGCAAAGCATCATAGGTGCACAAACAATGGATGATGCATGCCTTGTCCTAAGCAGGCCATGAGCTCATACGTCGTTTAGCTACCCGCACTCGACGTTACTCAGAACAAGTCCGAATATGGTTTTCTTCACTATGTCAGTCACCAAACGTGCTTCGTGGTAGGGCCACCTTTTTCCACACCTTCTTAATATGGGCAGGACAACACCACCATTCCCAACATTAATTTAATGAATTAAAAAAAAATTGAGAAATATTCTCAGAAGCATGTCATGCTAGTGCTCTATCATTATATGTGTAAATCGAATTTTAATATTAGATAATAGATAAAAGATAGATAATAGATTTATATATAATTTCTCCCATGTGTTTAGTAAGTTTATTTTGAATGGTATTTTTGATAAATTGTACAAAATATCTAAGATAAACTTAACTAAACACTAAAAACATATTTCTTGACATATTATTAGTATTCCATGTCACCAAAAACATGTTATCAATATTTGATGGGTATTACTTTTATAAACCAAACTTGGCAATGGTATAGACTTACTAATATCATTTTTAGGGATTAATAATAATACTATTTTACTTTTAAATTAAAATTTTATTTATAATATGTTCAATTAACACACTTTAAAATTTTATTTAATAATAATACAAAATTTTATTTAGTCAACATTTTATAAACTTAAAATGGGATTTATTTATTTATTTATGTTAACCAACATATAATTTTATTTATGTTCTTTGGTTATTGTTTACTTTTCAAGATACCGTTGAGGCTTATAATATTATTGTTTGTTATTTAATATTCTAATATTGAGACATGCTATGTAGTTTTAATTAATTTTTTTATTTACAAAACTGCAAATAATCCATTTTAATCTGAATTGCTTTAAATTGAATCTGAATGGATCAAATTGTGTAACAAAATTCATCCACCTTAAACAACATTTTTAAGTAAAATTAGTATTCGGATTAGATGATTTTTTAATTCAAAACCGATCCAAACTACACTGCGAACAGTCCTACCAGAAATTGAACATGCTCATTCACAAAACAATGATAATAATTGAGGGAACAAAGTAGTGATGGATACAGTAGGGGTGGTAGCTGTGCTGCGCCACGCCAGGAATGGGATGGCTTGGTGATGGTCATGAAGATGATATGTTGGATAGTTGGAGAAGGAAGAGAGATGAATATTCTATATAAAGTATATATATGCACGCATTTGTTTACTAAGGATGTCATTCCAACAGATAATAAAAGGCTTGAAATATGTAGTAATAACCAAACTGATAAATTAAATGGTGATATAGTTCAAATCTTCAATACGAGGATTACTGTATAGTGATATCAATCATTCCTCACTTTATATTCTTTTTAAGTGCTTAAAATTAATTGCTCCAAGTGACGATTCCCTTTTTATTGTGCAAAATGAGGTGGAACGCCTTTTGTATGGGGCACTAAGTGAAACTTTAGATATATAAAATGTTACTTAATGTACAAGGAGCTAGTTAAACTAGAAAAATTAAAGAAAGAAAATAAAGTAAGAATGTAGAGTATATTTGTTGTCTTCAGTATCTATAAAATTTTTTTAAAATGCCTTAAAATTTTAAGTTGTTTGATTTTGTTACTCAAATTTTTAATTTACATCAATTTTATACCTGCCAGTAGCTATTATCGTTTGCATTAATTTGTATAAAAAGATATCCCTTTTAAAAGTAAAATAAATACAAACTAAATATTTAAGAAACATAATGGAAACAAATTAAATTTAGAACTATTTTTAAAACTTGCGGACTAAAAACATACCTTACACCATAAGATACTTCTAGAAGCTATTGTCTCATAAGTCTCGCTACCTAGTACTGAACATAATACCCATTTCTTTGAAGTGAATTGCTTAACACTTTTCTATGATTTTTTTCAGGTTAGACAAACTCCACTGGGAATTATGTCATCAAACCATGGACGTGGCCACCATCCCCGCTCAATTTGGAGCAAGCTATGTTTCTCTAACCCAAGTTGGGATTCAGATGATGATGATGATTTCGAATTAGATACTATATTCTATGTTTATTGTCCAGCGCCATCTGTTGAAATTCATCAACCACCACCACCACCAGAACCTGAACCTCAACCTGAATATGACTTGGAATTTTTATCCCAACTGCTGCCACCTCCGCCGCCACCACCACCACTGATGCCTTCTTCGGTTGTTCATGGCAGGAGGATGGATATTGAACCAGTCAGAAGCATTGGGCTGATTGACATCTTTTCTGAGCAACAGAGGGACCAACTATCTAACTGCCCAATCTGTACGGACGAGTTTGAAATGGGAGAGATTGTGTGCATGCTGCCCTGCAACCATGCCTTCCATTTTTCCTGCATCAATCGCTGGCTGGAAACTAGTCTTACCTGCCCAGTTTGCCGGCAGGAGTTGGGTAACAATGTTTCTCCTTGCGACATCTGGCGAGACTATTTCTCGCGGCACGGGGAAGAATTTGAAGCATTTAGCAGAGCTGCGAGTGATGAAAACTCAGAGGAAGATGAGCAGTATGACAGTGCAAACGATGAGATTGATGATGATTTCATTATGGAGAGAATTCGGATACTACTGTAGCGTGTAATCATTGTTGTTAATACATAGTTTCATATCACGTTTTGAATTATTCTGAATTGGTATATGTTATCTAATTGTTGGTGTATTCATGTCACTATGTGCTAGCTTAGTGTTATCTCATGATGCTTAGGCAAACCTTATGGGAAAAATTAAGGTTCTGACTTCTGATTGCTATCATCTGAATTGCAATGATATAGCGTTTCTTGTTAATGCAAAAGAACACTTTTGGAACCTGAATTATATAATGAGCTTTGAATTTGACTTATTTTGCGTCGACATGGAAGGTAATTGAAAGAATACTTTCTTGGAGAATTCTAACGTAAAGTGTTGTTTTTGTGAAGGCGTGTTGTGATTCTCTTCCAACGGTCAGATTGTTAACACGTGGTATTCCTGATGAAGGCGCAAAACAGTTTTGGGTGGAGCGGCATGCACGAAATTGTGATAAACGGCGCAGGAGCCAATGGTGCAGGAGGGGCGGCTTAATATGATTAATGGGCTGGGTTGTGGTGCCCGAAAAATTATTGTTGGGCCAAACCAAAAATATTGTAGAATAACAACATAATGTAATGTTTAATTCATTTGGGCATGAAATAAAAGTTTGTTTGTTTTATAAGAGAACACCAAAGGGATTTTTTTTTATTTGTGAAGGAAAGATGGAGTTTTGTTTCCTTGTTATTTTTTTGGACATCCTTGTTAATTATAGACTCAATTCAAGGGTATTATTGTTTGTTTAATTCATTAGAAATATGTGAATATTCATTATGTTTATAGTTT
>JASCZI010090874.1:0-15208 GCA_036250425.1 Stylosanthes scabra
ATTCGACTAAGTTTTTACGTTGGTTGTCGAAGGCCTAACACAACCCTCCTCCTTTATCCGGGCTTGGGACCGGCTATGTACCGCAGTAACATAGGCGGAGTTGATAGACACAATGGCATCAAAGTGTTATAAAATATCGGCCATGGCGGCGCCATGGTGGTATGGATTGTGAACCAAACGCCATTTTGAGCATGCCGCGATGGTCTTTTCGTGGCGGGCGCCATGGCGGAACGCAATAGAGATGGCGGAAATGACGGGTTTTTGAGTAATTTTCATTAAAAAAAAAAGGGTTATTTTTGTAAATTGACAACCCGCATGAACATCATCTCCTTCAGCCTTCAACCTCTTCTCTACAATACTCTCTCCCTCTCTACTCTATCTCAACATTCTCTTCTCAATACTCTCTGCTCTGCTCATCACCGGCAGCGTGGGGTTGACCTCCACGCCTCCACTTCCTCCTTCCACTTCATCCTTCTCCAGCGTCCATCTCTGTTCTGTTATCGTGCTGTGTCCGTCCCTGCTGCTCTCTGCGCGGCCCCTGCTACCCTCCTGAACTCTGGTTCGAAACTCTCCCTCTTATTCTAGCTCTCTGTTTTTTCTGCCACAACTCTACCTCGCTTTTGCCGTCCCCATTTAAACTTTTTTCCATTTTCTTCAATCATTTATTTCAGAACACAGATTAAAGTTCACAATGTCCACTTTAAGACAAGCTCCACACTCTAATGCCCCTGCCCTACCTCCTCTGCCTCTTTCTTTTGTGTTACTTGCTGAATTTGCTTATTTGCTAATGAATTTGCTGAATTAATTACATGTTTTATGAGTAAAAAAATTGCTTATATTGATTAGATTTATTATAGTTTATTACATGTACAGTATTTTCTGCATTTTTTTTGGGCATATGCATGTAATTTTTAGGTAATCCGCCATTTCCCGCAACTCCATCCGCTATTATTTTATGGCGGATTTTTGGCTCACCGCCATTTGCCGCCATCCAGAATAAAAAACTATGCGTTTGATCCATCTAGTCAACGTAGTGGAAAATGACCTAGTTATTGTATAAATGGTAACATTGATAAAGATGTGTATCTGTTCTTTGTGTATCTTTTCTTTTATTATGTCAGACCTTGTGGTGCCATTACTACTAGATTATCCCTGAGCAATGTTCATGTGTCTGTTGCGTTTGGGATGCTAGATGTGTATATGTTACTTTTTGGTGTAAAACGCTCAAACTCCATGAATATCTTAAAATAACTGCAGTCTGAACTTTGGTAGATGATTTCTTTACGTAGTTTGCTGTGCAGTAATGATTAGCTATTTGGGTACTGAACTGGAAGCATTTATGCATTTATCTTTTTGACATCTGCAGATTGTACAGGAGTGGAAGGCAAACAAGTCTTGGCTTCCAAAAGAACGAGTAGATGCGGTACTTGGTTTAACTTGATTTCAATACTCTATGGATTATTATTTATCTTTGGAAATTTCATTTATGATTGTTGCGTCAATTATTTTCCAGATTGTAGATGATGCTGAAAAGTTAAAGAATTGGTTGGAGGAGAAAGAGACAGAACAAAAGAAGTGAGATCTTGTAGTTTTCATTTGTGTTACCTTGGTCATTTCAGTTTTCTACTGGTCTCAGCTAGCATTTATTTTGATCTCTTTGAGTAGTTGCTAGTGTTAATTAATGCATGGTGGTTTTGATGTAATTGGTTATGGAATTTGATGTGTTGTGCGTACTTTTTCTGAAGGGTTTCTGGATTCAGTACACCAGCTTTTACTTCTGAAGAAGTACTTTTGAAGGTGTTTGATCTTCAAAACAAGGTACTTTCTCTCTGCTTAATCAAGACATAATATACAGGCCCATGATGGAGGCATTGCCTCATTTAAGTTTTCTATTCAAAATTTCAGGTTTCCAGTGTTAATAGAATTCCCAAGCCTAAGCCTAAAATTCAGAAGCCTGTGAAGAACGAAACTGAGAGCAAAGGGCATGACTCGGGTGATTCAAACTCCACCTCAACTGACAGAGAACAATCCGGTGACAGTTCGGAAGGCACAAGTAACGAATCTCCTGACAATTCGGAAGTTCCAATTGACGAAAAGAATGATAAGCAAACAGAAGCTCATGACGAGTTATGACCAAGCAGGAATGCATGTAGGCCCAGTTTTCTTCAGCTACCTGCAGGACTTTTAGTTAGTAGACTAATTGATAGTGGATAGTGGAGACTGAAGAGGATGCATTGTCAATTTTTGGTGATCAGGAGAATTTATGAGGAAGTATTTTCTGGATGAATGTTTAGTTCTTAAGGTTAGAAAAGATAGATGATAATTATTTTCTCCCTGCTTCTTAAGATAAGAAAATATTAAAAAGGAGAACAGAAGGAGCCGGGGTTGGGAGGGAACTAAATTTGTAATTTACGATATGGAGGGTGATAGTTATAGTATCTGCTGAAAGATATAGTGGATTAAACGAATGCCTAGACTCAAAATTCACGCAAGCCAGTATTTCATAGAAATTTTGCTCCATTGTATCGTTTCACTCAAATTATGCTTCTATTTATAGCAACTGGCTGTTATAAATTGGGTAGAGCTACTGTGAATGGCTGAATAACTTTCCCAAAATCAAATCCAAAGCGAACCCAAAACACCCATATTTACTTTTATGATGACATTACTTGTATCATTGTAGAGTTAAGCTCTTTGCACATTAAAATTAGCCATGTATTCATGTATACATGGTGAAACCGAGGAACCGGGGTAGTGGAAAAAATCCGAACTCAGGAACACAGTAAGCATGGAGGCCTTTATACAGATGCATGTCCTGTTGAAGATGACCAGGAAAATAAGGAAAACCAACAGCTAGAATCTGCTGAGGAAGGAACAGTACTATCTGCAAAGGAGAGATGTGAAAAAGGTGGCATGAACTTCAAAGATTCCGATGGAGATGAACATGTCCCTCTTAGTTCATTAATGATGAAGTCTAATGTGAAATCGAAGAACAAAGGCGTTGTAGATGGTAATCAAGGGAGGAAGAAAGTGAGGAATTCAAAGACTTTCTCTGCGAGCAGCGGTAAAATTCTCAAATCAAGTGCGCTTGTTAATTATATATGAGAATGAATTGTAGAAAGTTAGGGGTACGGAGGTGCGCTTGTTAATTATATATGAGAATGAATTGTAGAAAGTTAGGGGTACGGAGAAAACTGAGATACTGAGATTATTAGATTGATTTGTTGGATTGTTTTACTGGGAGGCATTATACTACTATTTGATCAGGTGATTTTATGGAGTGTGATTTCATTGTGGGAGATTGGACTCTGATTGTGAAGATCGCTGAAGAGATGAGAATATAAGGAGAATTATCGGTTCTAGTGTTGTAGGTGGGGTTCCTTTTTCGGATAATGTGTGCAAAAAGTGGTGTTAGTTTTTTTTATGTATTTGGAGTTTTCTGTTTGTTTGTGTTTTTCTGTTTTGTTTTCGTTTCTCCCTCACCTCCCTTTGGGAATCTTGTGAGTGGTGTAACTATCGAAAAAAATAAATACATGATGGCTGATTTTAGTGTGTAAATAGAATTGTTGATCATTGTATACCTTTATATACTCAGCACAGAAAAATTTGCAGAACATATCTATATAACATATGATAGCATAAAAATAATATAACATATGATAGCATAAAAATAATTACGTATAACATAAAAGCAGGGTACCTTAATATTGAAATCAAAATAGAAGAAAAGAAAATAGGTGTATGAAGGTGTATAATGATATATGTAGATTAATTCTTAGCCTTAATATTTTGGTTAATGACTTAATAGCATGAGAAAACCCAAAAATATTAGATATATCAATCAAATTAGGTAGACACCAACAAAAAAAAATCAAATTAGGTATTTTATGTTTGTCTGTTTGCCAATTCTTAGGATAAAGCTGATAACAAAGAATTCATATTTTATTATTTCATAAAATATAATTCTCTATACATTGTAGTTGTAAAATTGAATTCAATTAGAGAACTTCAGTTCTACACTAAAAAGTCTCTAACCCTAAGGGGCTTGTGTACTAACACAAAAAGGTTATATACAAGTTGCATACTACCATGAAGAAAAAGAATGATGATTAAAATGAAAATTACCTTTTATTAAAGAATGGCCACCCTAACCAGCCCCTTATAAAACATCCGAGGGGCCCTTGAGAAGAAAAAATACACATATCGGCCCTGATATTGACGAAACGTTTGAAAGGGAAGTCCCTTCGTTAATTTCCTTCGTTGTTGGCTTAACGAAACATGTAGACATGTCACGTTAACTCATGTGCTGGTGGTTAAGTGACAGGTAAGATGTAAACAGTGTATAAATGAACATCCCGGCCCTTGATAATTTCAATTAAAAGTCATCTTCTTCTTCCGTTAATACATGAACCCTAATTGTTCAATCATTGTGCATTCGCAGAAAACACTTTCTTCTCTTTCACCACCTTCATCTCCCACTATATGCATTGTATGACTGATTTATACAATAGTCTATAATTACAATGCAAATACTAGAAATGAGGATAAACACAAAATAAGAAATTTCTTAATTAAAGTTTATTTTAATATGAAAACTAATAATCTAATATTCACATTTCAGCTGGTTTAGTCACCTCGCCAACAATTAAATCTTATCAAATTAACAATTACATCTCAATTATCATTTCCGTGAAGAAACCTCTATACTAAAGTTGCAGTTAACACAAATACACAATGACTTCCATGTCAAAATGCTCCTGTAACAACTATATATTTAAAAAATTAAGAATGTATACATGTAAAACTAAGCAATATACATAAACTCATGTTTGCACAAAGGAATAAAAGTTAGGACTTTGGTATTTGTACTATTTTTGCATTAAAACTAATTCACCAATGAGAGTATGGACTCAATTCTACACAAAAGAAAATTGATTGTATAGATATGCATTATCATAAATTTCAAACCAGCCACAAGTTGCAAGTCTATTTATAAGGTACCATTTACCATGCTTTATTAAGGAAATTGCACAAGTATGAAATGTAATCTTGGGGTGACTTATATATGTATGAAATAAAATTTTGTACATGATCATATAGATATTGAACTAAATATAGCCATAATACCCTCTCAGAAAAGTAATCTTGGGAGGAAAAGTTAACTCTAAAACAACTAGAGGTCAATAAGGATAAAGTTTAATCTACCTTCCCACTGCTAATACGTTTCCAAAGGTGAACAATAGTGCAAATTTGATGGGTTTGGCAAATACAATCCTTGACTACAAAATAGAAATTAAAGAGAGAAAAAAAAAAGGATACATTAAAAATGAATTCAACATTTGACTCGTTGAAGAAAAGAAACTAAGCTTATCACATGGGATAATTTTTTCACTTGAAAAAAAATCACTATTTTTCCATTAAGTTATGCAATGGCAGAAGCTTCAATCAAAAAGTAAATATACCATTAAGGCATTAACTTTTTCTAATAGTCATATACTACCAAAGGCATCCACCAGAGATATTCAGTAATGGTTCTAGATCCTTTTGCTAATGCTTGGGTCTGGTTTTGACGTTTCTAAGATCAATTAATGAGTATGCATTGCTATAAAGTCCTGGGCTAGAGCAACATAAAAACAAGAAGAAATACATTTCTTGAAAGCGTGGTCAAGAGATTCTTATTCTCAGATAACCCAATACACTCTCAAAAGGCCTTGTTCTTACAAATGTATCAAGGTTTAACTGAGTTTAGCCAGCAAGGTTTAATCCTAAATCCAACAAAAAACCCCTCATTTAACTGAGTTATCAACTCCAAATCCAAAACTAATAATAATAAGAAGCATGTTTTGTTATAAACAAAAATAGAAAGCTAAAAACTAATTAACTTACTTGACTTTTGATGAAGCACCAAGTTCGGTTTTGGAGTTATCTTGAACAAAAGATAAATTTAGAAACAAAATTGAGTTTTTTTATTCAGATTCAGAGGAAGGAAACAAAATGGTGATGGAATTTTATAACAAAATGAAATCTTGCTGCTGTTTCTTGTGCTTCTAGAATCTTTGGCGAAACCGAAAGAACCAGTGAAGCAACCCATCACAGATGATATTGTGTCTTTCTTTGCCTCTTTCAATGTGAATGAGAAAGAGTAAACACTCAAGAAAGGGGAGCTTCTGTAATGGGTTTGTTGTTCTTCATTACATCAAATGCATGAGAGAGAAAAGGGGCAGAGGAGGAAAGTGCAGCAATAATAGTGAAGATTGAAGAAGACTAAATGGAGTAATGCTTTGTGGTCCATGTGACATGTCACCTGTTAACATGCCACGTCTGCAGATCTATTAACCTTTGAGTCATCCAATTCGCAGAAGGCTAACCTGGCTAAAAAGAATAATTTTAGGAGCCGGGTTGAGGCTTTTTTTTTTTTTAATTAACGACCTCATTGGTACTTTACTCTTCATTAAACTATCACATGGAGGGTTGTTATTTTATTTTTATTTTTTTAAGAAAAAAAAGCCAAATATAGCTATATGCAATGGGATGAAACGCGTCTTCCACGTTTCATCATTTCTTCATGTTTTCTATCTTTAATTTGGAAATAAAGAAGACATCTTAAGAACTTGGTAGAAAACAAATTTAGTTAAAGGAAAAAAGTTTCATGAATAGCTTTTTAGATTTTTACCATTCAACTACAGAATATCAGAGATGCCTAAGAAAAAGTGAAAAACAATGTAAGAAAGTTTGGATAACTACCCAAATAATATTATACGTATAAAACACAGTGAAAAGAGATATGAATATAATCTACAATCGATAGGAAATAAGAGCTTTACAATCAAGTTTCAATATATTTACAGAAGGAAGCCATGCTTAGCATGTATGCAGTTCATATATTAGAATATCATATAAAATGCATAAGCTGTAAGCCTTTTATTATTTATTACAAAGTTAGCAGATTCATGATTTCAGCAACTGGCATCAATCTAGAAGAGCCAATATTTCTTCTTAGGTGCTCTAGCAGGAACATCTGTATATTTGAAGCAATGAATAAAAGATAAAGGATTAAGTTATAAAAAAGAAATAATTTGAAAGTTATCAACATCACCTCCACTTGCATACAGTGAATTGTAGTGCACTTCACTCCAGAAGCTTAGCCATAGCTCTACAATTAAGGATCAAACTATCAAAGACATAACATTTCAACTTTGTGTATTGACTTTATATGAAACAATTAAGAGTTTATCAACAACGAATAAGTGTTGCTCATCTGGGTTGTATTTGGTAACACACCATAGTTTCACCTATATAGTTTGTTTTAATATCTTATAGGTAATATCTTATAGGTAAATGCCTTATCTATCAATCCTTTGGCAAAGTATAACACAGTGCCGATTTAGTAAAGCTTTTACTTTTCGAAAAAAATGTTTATCAAAATTGGTTTTTAAAAGATAGCTTTGGAAAAGTTGTAACATCTATATTTGATAAATATAACAAAGAATGGCTTTTAATAAGCATAAACAACAATTGTGTTTGGTAAAATAATTTTAAAATTTTGAAAAAAATATAATAAATATAAGGATAAGTTTGAATATTTACTAATATATGAGGTTAAATTAAACTCTTTTAATTTTTATAAGCACAAGCCAACTTTAAAAAACATCTCCTTAGGCACTTCCAAAAAACACTTAACATTTAAAAGTTGCAAAGACAGTCACATAGACACAATTCTTTTTAATTACCAAACACAAAAGAGGTGCTTGTAATTTTTTTAAAACATAAGCACATCTCAGAAAAGCTTTACCAAATCAAGTTTTAAAGTAACAGGAGAATGTTGAATAGTTTAATTCAAAGTTAGAGAAAATTACTTAATACAATTCTCTTTTTCTTTTAACTTTTTTTCTCTCAAACCATTTCTTGGACCTGAGAATTCATGGTTAATCATTTTCACCATGTGTGAAACTTGTCCCTCGCAGGCATCATAGCAACAATGACCATGACGATAGCAATATTCAAGCCGAAAGCGTTTCAAGGTATTATAGTAGTCAAAAGGCAAAGAATTGATTTAAAATACTTGCCTATGGTATAATTTTTGTCCGTCGGAAGGATCTCAATATAACATGTGTCTCGGAATGAGGTGACTAAACAAATTTTAGCATTGAACTGAAAAGAAATAAAACACATCCATGATTAGCCAGAAATAAATTTTAACAACATAAAGAACAGATTTATGGATAAATTATATATACAAATCTAGATATTACAATTATATGAACAATAACAGAAGTTAAAATTAGCATGCTTACTATATTATTGTTCTTTTCTCATAAATGAAAAACCAATTATATAAACAGTGAAAATCCAATCATATTGCAGACAATAGACTTTACCATGCTCAATAATGTGGATACATTAAACTTATTTTATTCAACTATTCAATAGTAGTTTATTAACATAGGTATTAAAAGAACTTTTCAAGTTTAAATCTTTCAAAGATTTTATCATTCCTTCACTCACTCCATTTCTCCGCTTTCTGTTACTTCTCTATTGTTATTTTCATCTCACGTGTAGCAGTTTTTGTAGTAACAAAAGGCAAACACAGACACATGGTGTATCAAAGATAAAATATTTGAGAGGTATATTATGTCAAAATGTCACTCATACATAATAAGAATGAAACTTGAGAAGATTTGGCAGTAACTATAGAATCTAAATAATTTACCCGGTCTGCAGCTGCTTGTAGAGTAATATGATCTCCCCACTCGCCTGATCTATTGGCAGACAACATGCAAATATTGAATTAGTGGTACTCTCAGAGCTATATGCTCTCTAATTATGTGGAAAGAAAAGCAAAAAACTGATCAGCACTGATATCTAACTTTTTCATCATCTTCAGGTAGCTTTTGTACTTCATTGGTACATAACCTTCATACAACTTTTTGTGATGCTTTAGCTGGAGAAAAAAGAAAAGAAAAGAAAAGAAAAAAAGAATACATAGCCATTTGATTAAAAACAGCAGCCAAAATTAGAGTAAGAATTGAATGCTATTTAATATTATTTGTTACTCTTTTTATTACAACTAGTGGATTAGTAGGCAACGCATTTTTATTTACTAAAAGGTTTGTACTGTGTAACAAATAACAAATGTAAGATTAGTGAATATGGTAAGTATTTTATACTTGGATTCAAGTCTTATAAATATCAAAAATTATATAAATGTGTGTGTGTTTTAACTATTGAAAAAACATAGATTTGTATGTGTTTTTGTGTGTCTGTGTGTGTATAACTGTATATATATGTAGTAGTATGAAATAGACTTTATTAACTGATAGAACAAGGAGAACGTGTACGTTTTATTGCTCACAGAACTGCAGAAAAGGATACACAGTTGGACTAGCAACTCTGGAGAGAAATCTTCTCTCAAGCTCTAACAGAAAAATATGCAAAAAACAGACTCCCTAAAGCTCACAACAAACTCTTATTTATAGCTAGCACTACCCTATGCCAGCTCAGCACCTCTAACTAACTACCAAAGCAGTTATTAACTAACTAAAACTGACTCCAAAACTAACTCCTCACAGCACCTGTTCTTAGGCATGCTCCTATCATTAACCCACAGAAAATATTACAACTACATTTCAACTGCCAGTACACTTAAATAGCAGGATGTGAGGGTTGCTAGAACTCTAAGTTTCCCTTCAAATCCTTAACAGGACGCGGCCCCGCGGGGGTGGGGGCAGGGGCGGGGGTTGAGGGAAAGATTATGCATGTAAAAATATGTGGTAATTTTAATTCACTGGAATATTTAACGTAGACACAGTGACACATATAAATGCACAGGGAGAGATTTAATTATCACACCTGCTTGATAACCTGCCTCCTTACATGCTTGTGGTAATCAGGATTTCGGAACAACTGATCTGATAAAGCTCGAAACTGTCAGATAACATATTTGCATTCATTAGAGAAGATACAAAATGAGTAGGAGAATTTATCCAAAATTTTAAATCTGGTAAAAGAAAACGAAAAGGGGAAAAACCTGGCAATTCCCATCACCCTCCATCTGCAGTTCAGCCAAACCATATGTAACTAACCTGCAGAAAAAATGGACAAGTGTAATTATTAAATTAAACAAAAATACATTGTACATAAAACATATTTTGGTTTCATGGGTGAAGACTTGGTAATCAAGTTATAATTGATTAGACATTTATCTTGTGTATCCTTTCCTAAATTGAACAAATATATGATAGAAGAGAACCACATAAAACACAATAAATTGTAACCGTAAAGAAAACCTAGGATATGCAACCTTTCAGACAGCCTCTCATGGTCTAGTGTTGCATCATTTACATCAGGAATCTCTCCATTAACACGAGGTGTGTGCTGCCAAGATACTGAATTAGTATTCTTTGGAATCAAATTGGATGTTAATTCAATAACAAATGAATTCAAGGTCTAATTAGGAGGCATAATAGGGCAAAGATTTACATACTGGAATGGAATCTAAATGAGAAAGTCGCTTGCCAAGCTTGTTGCCATCCCTGAAATTCTCGTCTTCTGCCAATATACGAGCAATGGTTTGATCATCCTCTGTATCATGAAAGCTGCTGTTCAAACTTGAGCTCGAGCTGCCACTTGCACTTCTCAGCTTTTCACTCATAATTGAATTGAAGAGAGATGAATGGAACTTCGAAGAAAAGAAACGTTGGGAAGGAGAAAAGAAAGAGAAGGGAAACGGTTTGGGTAATATGTTAGAATGGCGAAAGCAACACGCTTCTGTTGTTTTAGACTCCAATCGACCCTTTGATCCTTTGTGGTCTGAAATGAAGGGCCAAAGATGCATCCAAATTCTTTCTTCGTGATTATGTAATAGAATGTTGACGACACTGCTGCGTAGTCGCCTATTTGGAAGTCTTCAAAAGAGCACCAAAGTCTAATCCAATTCAATACAATAATTATAATGGTTGAATTTTAAAAGTATAACACCAAAATAATAAGTTAAGAAAAAATTAGGAAGCCAATAAATTATGACTAATAGAGAATCAATACATATTATATAAGAGTTACTGACGATAATTCATATAGTTTTTGGATGATAATTTAATTATTAAAATAACTTATAAATTTTAAATGATAACTTAATTATTGACGCTCTAATAACTCTTATTAATATTAGTTCCGTAATACTGTAACTACACTTTAAAATATAAAATATATATTAAAAAGTGAGTTAAATTATATATATTTAAACATTAAATTTAAAATTTTTATATCTATATCAAATAAAAAAATTTTATTTTTGTTTTTCAGTTTATTTTTTTTAAAATTCATTTATAAATTTTCAATTTTGGAATCATATTAGTAAATAGATTGTAGAACCCAAGTCAAAAAAAAAAAAAAAAGATTGTAGAACCATTTTGCTGTTTCATAAACAAAGAGGTATAATTTTTTGTATTTTGAAAATCTAGGTTAAAAAAAGTATTTTGAAGCTTTAAAAACCTAGTTTTCGGAACTTGTTTAAGGCTATAGACATCCTTATCAAGTTTGCAAAATAGAAATAAGTCTAACAGCAAAATCTAGTGGAGGAGACATGTAAACAATTTTAGAAAAGAAAGTCTTGGGAGCCAACGTTAAGGAGTTCATAGGGAGTCAATATCAATTTTCTTCTTTTTTCTTTTCTCTTTTACCACCCATTATTTTCTTAATTACACTCATGGGCTCCTTATAGGCTCCCTAACGTTGGCTCCCTTGTATTACTCATTTTAGAAAGATCACCATTTAAAAATGCATTATTAAAATGGAATTGACGTAAAGGCCATCTTTTAGCTAAAACAAGAAAAAAAATTGACCGAATTGTGATTGGTCTTATCATAGAACTAAAAATATGAGAGTAAACAACCAAGTTAAAATTCCAATTGGCCCCCGAAATTTGACTCACACGTTAAATTGGCCTTTGAATTTCCAAGTTACTCAATTTGGTCTTTGAAAATTTTTATTCTGTGACTCAAGTTGGTCCTCGAAATTTTCATACCGTTAATGGTGTAATGATGTGGCATGCTGACGTGGACAGTCAGTGCCACGTGTCAAAAGATGGTTTGTCCACGTGGAATCGACGGACACGGTGGCAGTCAGTGACACATGGCATGATGCCGTGGATAATAGTGCCACGTGTCAAAACGTGGTTTGTCGTCACAACACTGTTTGTCCATGTGCCACTAGTATGTTATCATTATACGTAACTCAAATTGACCCCTGAAATTTCACTCCTGACTCATTTTAGCCCCTGAAATTAACAAAAACAAATCAAATCAATCCCTAAAATTATTTTTTATTTTTTATTTCATAAATTTAAAATTATTAGTATTCTTGAAATTCATTGATTTATTTTTATTTTCTATATATTGCATTCATACATAAGTTTTTATAAATAATTTTAATTATACTTATTTAATAATAATTAAATATTAATAAATTTTATATTATATAATTAAGTTATTTTACCAAGATAAATATAAAATAATAAAATATATATTTTTTTCTTAAAATATTTATATTTTATAGAAAATTAAACCTATCTTAATTTCTTAAGAATCATTAATACTATTAGTTAATAAAAAGAACAAAATATTATTAAAAATAATTTATTCGTAAAATGATTAAATGGAAAGATTAAACTTATTTTTTACGTAGATATTAAAATTCTCATAATTTTAATAATTTTATATTTATTAAATAGAAAATAAAAAAATTATTTAGGGACCGATTGATTTCTTTTTGTTAATTTCAGGGGCTAAAATGAGTCACGATTGAAATTTCAGGGGTCAATTTGAGTTATGTACAATAATAACATACTAGTAACACATGGACAAATAGTGTTGTGACACGTGGACAAACCATGTTTGACACGTGGCACTATTATCCATGTCATCATGCCACGTGTACCTGATTGCCATTGTGTCACTCAATTCCACGTGGACAAACCATCTTTTGACATGTGGCACTGACTGTCCACGTCAGCATGCCACATCATCACACCATTAACGGAAAATAGGCGAGGGGCCAACTTGAGTCACGGAATGAAAATTTCGGGAGCCAAATTGAATAACTTGAAAATTCAGGGACCAATTTGATGCGCGAGTCAAATTTCGAGGGCCAATTTGAATTTTAACTCGTAAACAACCCCTTAAATTTCGAGGGCCAATTTCGAGCATTATATTTTATGAAATTGGTGCAATCTCTTAGCACTTCTTTTGATATTCTTTTTCTTAAAAAAAATCAAGATTAATTATCTTCTGTGCTTCATTCCTTTGTAGATTTCATTAGTGTGTCTTCATGTGTGTCAAGCAATAATTGATACCTTCTTTTTATTTAGATTTAATGTCTTAGATTTAATGCTGTGGAAAAGTTTCTTGGTTTTTTTCACTTCATATAAGGTCTTAACTTTGTGTTGGTTTTTATTATTTGTTCATCTTTCGTAATCTCTATTATTTTTTGTCTCTTGGTTTTTTTTTTCTTCTAATGTTAGATATATATGATATTACTAATCTTTGGAATTTATGTTGCATATATAGGTCACCTGATTTTGGAGTAAAGATGCTTTTATGTATATATAAAAAAAAGATATTCCTTATTAACACCAATGAAGAAAAAATAAAACAATAATAAAAAACATTTGATGATTACGATGGCTGGAATTGAGAGTTGAGACTTCTTTTTTGTGCAATATTCCCCGAGTTTGGCCATTTTAAGATGCAAATGATATCACTGTAAGTTTTATCTCTCAACTATGTATACTGACTCAACTTGTTGCTCAGATATATAGAACTTCATATTTGTATGTTCATTACATACAATCACTAGATTCCTCCAACAAACTGAGAATTATTTGTTGCTTTTTTATTTTATTTTATTTTTCCAAGTACATTATAATTTAACCTATGTTGGGATAAAATGCCGGAAATTATTTTACAAATGGGAATAAAAATGGTCTAATACTGCATAGTGGATATCATGGGTGTATTTCACTTTTATGGGTGCAGTGGCTACATGCTGGTAGCGTGTTGCTGCAAAGCTGGAACAGACGCCTGCCACCCGCCTGCCACCCACCTGCTACACGCTGGTAGCTTGTTGGATGCTGCACGCTAGCAGCGGCTTGTGGCCTACACGCTAATAGCGTGTTGACTATCCGGTCCAATGTTTGTATGCGAGGAGCAGTTTCATGCATGGGGAACCAACTTGCTGCAATTGCATTGCATGCATTGGAAGCATGCTCATCCCATCCCCCTCCTACAAAATGGAAGGAGAGCTGCTGGAGATTGCATCCGGCAGTCTCACTCACTTTTTTTTCTGTTTCAAAAAAATTAGATTAGTGAGTAGTTTTAAAAATTAGTGAGATGGTTAGAGATTTTACACTTTCGGAGAAGCACATTGCGTATCACTTGGACAATCCTAAATTCCTAATTATGTAAGTTTATACTTGCTAATATTATTTAATTATTAAGTTTTATTTTTTTAATATTTTATGTGTGTATTAGTGATATATAAATTTTCAATAATGTTACACATACAAGCCTTTTGAGTAACCAAGCCCAACCAAGCAGCAACATATCACGCGCCCTTGCCTTTTATTGTAACAAACTCGTAAGTTTGTTATTTTTGTTATTTTGGGATTTGAAATTCCTGATTTTTCTCTCTCATTCATTTTGTGATATGCCTTCATTCCCTCTTAAAGCTAACCCTATTTTCCCAATTGACGTTTTCCATTTGATTTCACATTTGCAATTCGTTATATCTGATGCGATTAGAGGATGAATTATCTACCTCAATCGGTCGTTTCTGCCTCTGGTTCATCTGAAATGGTTCCCAATATATGTGTACGTTGACATTGTTGTAGATTCTTTTGTAAACTGTTTTGATTTGAATGTTGGAATGGATATACATTTTTCTTCTCCGTTTTATATGTTATCATTCGTAGATTGAATGTTATGTCCTGTTTGTTTGCATTTGATTGAAGAATCTGAGTTATGACTGAATTAATAATAGGTTTGTGAGTTTCCGTTTCTGTTTGTGTTATAGATTCCATTTTTGTTTTCGTAATACATTCCATTTCTGTTTGTGTTCGTTTACATTGTTTTTGATTTCGTCAAATTGTTTCTGTTGTGGAATCACATTCCGTTTCTCTTTTGGATACAGTTTCCGTTTCTGTTTTCAATCAGGC
>JASCZI010090874.1:26555-50466 GCA_036250425.1 Stylosanthes scabra
GGAACAATCATGATGCATGTAAGCCAAAGCTTTAGCTGCTCCGGTAACAATATTCACCCTCTTGCTCCAAGTTAGCTCCTTAGCTTCATCATCAATGCTCAAGGCATAAAATAAGCTTCCTCTTTCCATGTATTCATACACCAAAAACATGCACCGGTTGTGGAGACAAAAACCATGAAGCTTGACAATGTTTCTATGACGGATTTGTGATAACATCTCTACCTCGTTGCGGAAGCTCCTCTCAAAATAGGGATTTTGAGATTCCCTTTGGTGAAGTTTCTTCAACGCAACAATTTTGCCATTTGGAAGTTGTGCTCTGTACACACTGCCATATGCACCAGTTCCTATGCAGTATCTGATATCAAAGTCATGTGTTGCGTGGATGATGTCTTCAAATGCAATTTTACCATCATAGTTCCATATGGAAAACAAGTCTCCATTCTTTTCTGAACTTTGTTCAAATTTAATCTTCTTGGTGCGTCGAATATAACAAAATATTCTCCCAAAAATGAAGAGGAGCAAGTAACAAGTCATAGGAAGAGCAAGTACAAGAAGGTTCTTTAGTCTTTTGGTTTTTAGAACTTGAACAAAAGAGCTGGCATTGCACTTGGGAGTATTACCAATTAAGGATTCAGCATGGAAGCCTTTGAAGGCTTGTGGGCACTCAAAAGAGTTGAATGACAAATTTATACGAGGCATATTTGCAAGTTCTATTGGTAGGGTACCCGTGAGATTATTGTAGCTTAGATCCAAACTTGATAAAGGATCATAAGGACCTCCAGTAATGGAGAAGAAGGGTACACTACCGCTAAGAAGATTGTGGCTAATGTCAAGTTCATCAACATAGCCGATTTTTGAAGGAATATTTCCACTTAACAGATTATAACTGAAGTCAGCTTTCGCAAAACTTGTGCTGCAGTTTAGAATTGGAGATGGGATTGATCCTTCTAACTTGTTATAGGAAATGTTTACATCGCAAAGGGAATCAAGATTTCCTATATCTGATGGTATGTTTCCACCCAATTGATTGTTAGAAAGATCCAAAGTGGTCAGGTTGATCAAATTCTGAAATGCTGATGGGATGGAACCATTTATTTGATTGAAATCAATGTATAACTCTTGTAAATGCACTAACGCTCCTATTTCAAGTGGGATCTGACCAGAAAGAGAGTTACTTGAAAGGTTTAAAATTTGTAATTGTTTTAAATTCCCTATCTCTACTGGAATATGTCCTTCAATTTGGTTGGAATCTAAGTAGAGATATATCAAACTCTCCAACTGGCCCAAAGTAGAAAAGGAATTGTACCTGTCAGGGAATTATTTGAAAGAGATATAAAATCTCCAGTTGACTGAAAGTAGAAATGAGAATTGAAAGAAACATATAATTCTTCAACATGACAACTTGAGTGAGTTTTGAAAAAGTTGGAGGAAGCTTACCATTAAGATTATTATCGTATAGGTAAAGACGTTCAAGCTTTTTGAGAGTACCAATTTCTTTGGGGATGCTTCCTGTAAGCCCCATATCACCAAGATACAAAGAGACCAAACTGGGGAAGGCAGTGAGATTCAAGTTCTGTAGCCGCAATAATTTGCGCTCAATAATCAATTCCCATCCTAATATCTCTACGACACTTCCCGCATCGTCACAGAAGATACCGGACCAATCGCAGTGGTTTGAGATATTGGGGTCAAGGCTCAACCAACCGCTCTGTATCAAAGCCTGTCTCTCCGAATTATTGAAGGAAGAGGCTGTGGTGGAGAAGGAAAACAGTAGCGGCACTGCTATAACAAGCAAAGCCAAGTTACTACACTTTGCCACCATTATTTGTATATTCTTTTGGTTTTCAAATTGCAAGAAAAGAGTTGTATGCATAATGAATGATATCCTTCCTTATAATCCATTGACATGCATGCACAAACGCGGCTTAATTGTGGAAAATTATGCATTCACTTTCAAGTTTCCAATAATGTCTGGTAGCGGTGATACTAACATACAAGATGATGAGAATGAGAGGGGAATTCTCAACACTCCAAACAAAGACATAACATTCTCTTACAAGCTCTTATAGACTCAGTCCAAGTCTTTGGCAAATGAATTGTGACAATTACTACTTGGTTACATTTTTCTACATGATATGATACAACCAAATATATGCATGCATTATGGCCATTGGCCAGAGAGGAATCTTCGTGGAAATGGCTATATAGAAACAAATCCAACAACGTATAGAATGGGCAATGACCACTTTGGAATTCAAGCACTTCATCGGATTAGTGATTATAAAAGGCTTTCATTAATTGAAAACAACACCTACCTATTCCTACGTTTCAAAAGAGGAACACCTCATCTTGACTCACTTACTAGTTTCTACCATTTTCTACAAGCTCTCACCATTACTCTCTTCATTCCTCATATTACAACTTGTGTTTTCAACAAACTCTTACTAAAGGCGTTACTGCTTGCTGGCTAAGCTCTATATTGTAGTAATAGTAACAGAAGGTTACATTGTTATTGAAATAAAATTTTTAGATAGTTGGATAAAAATGACAATTAAACTTTAAAAATGACTTATATATTAAATGAATGTATTGGAAAATTTGCAACAAAATCCTTTGTATTTAGAATTTAAAAAAGAATATAAGAAGGAATATCCTGTTATTTTTGTTTGGTTCTTCAACTCACAAATGAACGAATATATGAAGTCACTCTTGCAGCGAACGCCAAAGCATTTTGGACGATCTATATATACATCTTAGCTTGTAACTAATTAATTAGTTGGGGGAAGAAGAAAAACAATTGCATACATGTGCAGAAATAGAAGGTCTGGAATAACTAGCATAACAGGCACATATACTAGCAGCTCAATTGTATCCCTCTACAGATTTGCCTCTTTACCCTATAATTCACCTTATATATTATGCACAGTGGGTTTTTCTTGATGCACAAGCATACTGAAAATTCACTGTCTCTATCTGCTTCTGTTCTTCAAAGATCACTTAACTAGTGCAATGATCAATTTAATGATGAAAAAAAATCACTTAACCAGGCGTCAATCGAACTATGAATATTGTAAGAGAATAATAGCACTTGATTTGGCTGCAACCAAAGATTCAATTCAATATACTAAGTTTATTCCTAAAACAAACACAGTTTTCTTGCATGCTTTATCCACAAAAGATGCAATAACAGTAGGAACAAAATTTACATTATTATTAAGCTTAGCTCAAGCAACCCATGCACAATTGAAATAAAATGCATCTCTTAAGCTATCGACTGATGAACTGTGATTTCAGAAAAAGTCAAAGAAAGTGATGATTGTTTGTGATTAGAAAGCTCGTGAGCCACTTGCTGCATTGATGGTCTTGACTTTGGATTAGAGCGCAAGCTTGCCAATGCCAATTTTACCACCTCAACTATTGCTTCAGTGTCTCTTTGACATAATGGTATACGGATGCGTGAATCCAAGAGATCTTTTACCATCATGTTTTTGTTGTTACAAGAGTCCATCAAAGACAAGATTAGCTCTTTTGGATGCCTTCCCATTAATGTTTCCATTGCCACCACCCCAAAACTGTATACATCACACTTTTCTGTCACTCTCATTGTGTAGGCCAACTCTGCACAATGGATAAAAAATGATGTCAATGAATCTAATTACTCATATTCAAGAATTTAGTAGAAGTGTCAAAAGATTTTTCAAGAAAACTTCACCTGGTGCAAGGTATCCATATGTTCCAACTTGTAATGTCTGATTTGAAGAATCCGGATCAAGAAGTCTAGCAGTTCCAAAGTCTGAGACAGCATGCAACTCTGAGTTCAACAAAATGTTGCTGCTTGTTACATCTCTGTGAACTATTGGCGGGTAACAATCATGATGCATGTAAGACAAAGCATTCGCCGTTCCGCTAAGTATATTCACCCTTTGGCTCCAACTTAGCTCCCTAGCTTCATCATCAATGCTCAATGCATAAAATAGGCTTCCTCTTTCCATGTATTCATAAACCAAAAACATGCACCGGTTGTGGAGACAAAAACCATGAAGCTTGACAATGTTTCTATGACGGATTTGTGATAACCATCTTTACCTCGTTGCGGAAGCTCTTGTCAAAAGATGGATTTTGAGACTCCATTTGATGAAGTTTCTTCAATGCAACAACTTTGCCACTTGGAAGTTGCGCTCTGTACACACTGCCATAACCACCGGTTCCAATGCAGTATCTGATATCAAAGTCCTGTGTTGCTTCAAGGATGTCTTCAAAAGCAATTTTCCCACCATAGTTCCATATGGAAAAAAAAATCTCCATTCTTTTCTGAACTTTGTTCAAATTTAACCTTGCTGGTGCATCGAATAAAACAAAATATGCCCACAAAAATGAAGAGGATGATGAAGCAACAAGTGATAGCAAGATAAATAAGGCTGTTTGATCTTTTGGCTTGCTGAACTTGAACAAAGGTGTTTACATTGGAGGTTGGAGTATTACCAATTAATGATTGTGCAGAGAAGCCTTTGCAGCCTTGTGGACACTCGAAAAAGTTGAATGACAAATTTAAATGACGTATGTTTGCAAGTTCTATTGGTAGAATACCTGTGAGATTATTGTAGCTAAGATCTAAACTTGATAAAGTAGTCCCAGGAATATAAGGAAATCACTAGTGGACAAAATGGGAATAGTACCGTTGAGAAAATTGTGGCTAATGTCAAGTTTATCAACATAACCGATTTTGGAAGGAAAATGTCCACTTAACAGATTATTACTCAAGTCAACCTTCCCAAAACTTGAACAGTTTTTTAGCATTGGAGATGGGATTGATCCTTCTAACTTGTTATAGGATAGGTCTAAATCGCAAAGGGAATCCAGACTTCCTATATCTGATGGTATGTTTCCACTCAATTGATTGTTAGAAAGACTAAGAGAGGCCAAGTTGGTTAACTGAAACAGTTTGGATGGTATGACACCAGATATCATATTGTGAGAGAGATTCAAAATGGTCAGCTCAATCAAGTTCTGAAATTCTGAAGGAATGGAACCATTTATTTTATTGAAGTCAATGTACAACTCTTGTAAAGACTCCACTGCCCCAATTTCAAGAGGGATTTGACCAGAAACAAAGTTACTTGAAAGGTTTAATATTTCTGAGTATTTTAAATTCCCTATCTCTACTGGAATATGTCCTTTTAATTGGTTTGAATCTAAGTAGAGATGTATCAAACTCTCCAACTGACCCAAAGTAGAAGGAATTGTACCCGTCAGTGAATTATTTGAGAGATACAATTCTTCTAACTTGGTCAAATTTCCTAGCTCAAACGGTATGGAACCTCTAACTTGGTTGGACTCAAGGTGGAGAGATCTCAAATTCTTTAATTGACCAAAAGTAGAAGGAATTGTGCCTGTCAACAAATTATTTGAAAGATATAGTACCTCTAACGTTTTCAAATTTCCTAATTCTAGGGGTATGGGACCTGAAATTTGGTTTACATCAAGAGAGAGAAAGTTCAAGTTCTCCCATTGACCAAAATTAGAAGGAATGGTGCCACTAAGAGAATTGAAGGAAACATCAAGTAGCTCAAGTAGAGTGAGATTTGAAAGTGTTGGAGGTAGGTTACCATGAAGAGTATTATTGGACAGATTAAGATGAGCAAGCTTAGTGAGAGTACCAATTTCCTGTAAGCCCCATTCCACCAAGATACAAAGAGACCAAATTGGGGAAGGCAGTGAGGTTCAAGTTCTGTAGCCGCAATAATTTGGACTCATTATTAGGAACAATATTCAATTCCCATCCGTGAATCTCTGTAACACTTCCAGCATCGTCACAGACGATCCCGGACCAACGACAATGGTTCGAGATATTGCTGCTGTCATTGCTCCACCAACCGCTCTGTAGCAAAGCCTGTCTCTCCGAATTATTGAAGGAAGACAAAGGCGGCACCATGGTGGTGTTGTTGGGTGCATTTGGTGGGAATATGAGATAAGAGGCTGTGGTGGAAAACAGAAGCGGCACTGCTATAACAAACAAAGCCAACTTACTACACTTTGCCACCATTATATGTATATGTATGTATTCTTTTGATTTTCAAATTGCAAGAAAAGATTTGCATGCATGAATGAATGAATGATTGAGCGTGTATGCTTCCTTTATAATCCATTGCCATGCATGCTCAAACGCGGCTTCATTGTGGAAAATTATGTGTAAAACCCAAAAATAAAAGAAAAAGATAAGTAAATAAAATTTGGGACCCACTTTTCACTTAATATTATTCTTTGATTCTAATCCAAATAATAAAAATACATACGACAGAAAGGAAAAGGGTTACGAAAGGAGTAAGAAAAGAGAATAGGAAAAAAGAGGAAGATAGAAAGAAAGAAGGAGAGGGAAAAGGGAAGTGACGCTGGTGGTGGGTAAGGTTGCTGCCGCTGCCACCACTGAAACCGAAGAGGGATGTAGATTGGAAGAAGATGAAGAGAAGGGCGACGAACTAGGATGGAAGTTGTAATTGTCGGAACCGCCGAAGGATTTGCAACGCCTTCGTTTCCTTCTTTTCATCTCCCTTCCTGTGAAGTTGTTATTTCCAGCTTCTAACATCACAAAAATTCTGCCTTATGCGTTACCTTTATCCTGTTGTACCGCCTTCTCTGCCTTTACCTGCTCCAATCTGCACTGTGTTTCGAAATTCTTCGGTCCCTTGAGACTAAACTAAGAGTAAACTTTGTATCAATGTTATATTTTGATATTCCAAGATTTTGATAGTTTATTTATGCAAATAAATTTTGAAATTAATTATTTGGTTACTTAGTTAGTGACTTGCTTGTTATCATCATACTTACTTCAGTTTTTTTATTATTGAAATTCTAAGAAACATACTAATTTGCATTAATACCAATTTTATTGGCTATTGAGAGATTTAATTATTTGCTATACATGATAAATGCTTGATTGGTAACGTTGGTTGAATTATTTGACAAGCCTTAGCTTGATTTTTTGTTATTAGTATACATGAAAATGTTTTGGAAGGCTCTAAGATAGAAATTACAGTAGGCGTTAATCTTGATGCATCTTAATTATATTTCAGGGCCATTTGAGATAGAAATTGGCATGTGTGTCTGTGTTATGTCCACGAAACTGGTGAAATATGTTTATTTTGGAGTCACGCAAAGAAAAAGACCACCTAAATATAATTTCTGTTTGTTATTCTAATGTTCTGGATTAAATAATCTTCCGCTTATTTTCAATATAAATTTGAATATATGAAGGTTTAAATGTTTAATACTTATAAGTAGTTATCAATATGATTTGATATACTTCTCTTAATCCCATTATTGTGAATTTATTTCAGACAAAAGTTTGCACTTAAAGTGTCTTTTGTGGATTATGGAGATGTTTGTTTATTCACTGAGTTGTAAAACTCATCACTTTGTGATTCTTTTATTTTTTTCAGATGAATCTTGATCCTAATTTTGCTCTTCCAGTTCCGTTCTTGTTCTACTTGTGCCGGTGATGTTTTGGGTATATTCCTTGAGACATCTTTGGATATGTTAGTGCTCCATACGTCACAAATCCGACCATAGTGATTTGAAATAGTTAGTTTGTATATGTACTTCAAATGCAATAAATCGGAATTTAAATTGATAGATGAGCATGTTTTAAAAGATTTGTAGAAAATTATGTTTACTTCTTTTTTTAAAAATTGTTTCTGAGGCTTATATGAATGAAATTTTTATGCGTCAGTCATAGCCGGATTGGATCGTGACATTATGCATTCACATTCAAGCTTCCAATCCGGCATTGTCAATGTCTGGTAGCTATGATATTTACATACAAGATGAAAATGAGGGAAACTCTTAACATTCCAAAGAAAGAGATAACATTATCAATGATTCTTGTGGAAGCTCTTACAAGCTCTCATAGACTAAGTCCAAGTCTTTGGTGAATGAATTCTGACAATTACTACTTGGTTACATTTTTCTACAAGATAGGATCACATATTTATCCATGCATTATGGTCAGAGATGAATGTTCAGTGGAAATTGCTATATAGAAATGGAACGTATAGAATGGGCACGTTAGAATTCAAGCACTTTATCTGATTAGTTATTATAAGGCTCGAATTAATTGAAAATAACAGCTACTTATTCCTACGTTTCAAAAGAGGAACAGATCATCTAGACTCATTGTCTAGTTACTCCTATTTTCCACAAGCTCTGACCGTTACCTTCTCCATTCCTCATATTACAACTTCTGTTTTTAACAAACGTAACAGTTCGAGGTAAAAATGAATATATGAAGGAATATCCTGTTATTTTTGTTTGGTTCTTCAAGTCATAAATGAAGGAATATCCTGCATATATATGATGGAATGGAATCATTTAATTGATTGAAATCTATATTCCTTTTTCTTGATTTTAGTTATCAATATCATTTTTCCTATTTAAATAAAAACTGATTGAAGTTAAACCGTTTATCCAATCAAATTCATACCAAAATCGATTAAATCTGCACTAATTTAAATAATTTGGATATCATTAGATTTTATTTTTGACAAACCGTATGAATTTTATCGAATTTTGGTTCTATTTTTCAAAATTGATCCAATCCATTTCAAACCGTAATATGATATAATAATACTATTTTACTATTAAATTTAAAAGTTTAGTTATAATATCTTTAATGTTATATGTTTTCATCTTATTATGTACTATTATTATTTAGTGAATATTTTTATAAATTTAAAGTGAGATTTATCTATTTGTTTATTTTAACTAATTTATAATTTTATTTCTATTATTTTATTATTGTATTATTGTTGGTTTTTAAAAATATCATTAAGACTTGGTTTGATAAAGCTTTTACTTTTTGAAAGTAACTTATGAAAATTATCTTTTAAAAGATAGCTTTTTAATAGTTGTAGCACATGTGTTTGATAAAATCAAATAAAAACATATTTTAATAAGCACAAGCAATAATAATTTTGTTTGATAAAATAATTTTTAAAATTTAAAAAGACTATAATAGATATTATGTAATAATAAATGTGAATATTTATTAATAAATGAAGTTATATTAGACATTTTAATTTTGATAAACACAAGTCATCTTTGAAAAGCTTTCTTTTAGATGCTTTTAAAAATGGCTTTGTCTATAATGAACCTGTCCTTGGTGGACCTGATACTAGTTGGTGGACCTGATAGAATATTCTCTTTACGTGGCTTATATTGCATCGTACTATGTGATTTCATTTCACGAGGTAGCCCCTCCTTTGTTATGCATTTGTAGACCGATCTCAATAATAAATGCTGGTTAGACCGATAAAGTATATGGCAAGGGTAAGTTTTTGTTGGGCTTTACTATATTGTGTTATTTTTTTATGGGTTTGGTTTTGGTGCAGCCCGTTTATTTCCCTTTAATTGTTAACTACTCCACTATCCTGTCAACTAAAAAAATTGTCTTGCTCACTTTTAAATTTTAATGTAAGATGATAAGTGTAATTTAAAAATATTTTTTCATTTGATCCCAAAAAAAATTAATTTTTTAAAAGTAGTTAAATATATAATTTTGTGTGAAATTTATTATAAAAATCTTTAGTTAGTATATATGTATGTAGCATTAAGTATATGTGCATGCGGAATAATATAATAATATATTTAAGTTTATTAAATTAAGATATAATTAGAAATGCTTGATTTTTTTAAAAGCATAAATATCTTATTTTATGTTTGGTAATGAAAAAAAAAATCAAGTGCTTACACTTGTAGTTTTTAGGGTTTGTTCATTAAAAAAAAATTATTTGATTTTATCAAATACATGTGCTATGACTTTTAAAATACTATCTTTTAAAAATAGCTTTTATACTATACTTTTAAAATCTAAAAGCTTTACCAAACTAGATCTAAGTTAATTTTATTCATACATGTAGAATTATCTGCAATATGTTCTACGTCTTGTAATGTCTATAAAAAAATTATTTAATTCGATAAAATTATTTAATGATGTATGTAAAAAGTTATTAATTAAGAATGAGTAAATTCAATATTAACTTTTATTAAACATATAGATAATCAATAATTGAAAAATAATTATACATTTAAATTAAGTTATAGGCATTACTTAGATATTTTTTCATTATCACAGTGAAAGTTATAATAATTATACATCTAAGTTTTTATACCAAGCAAAAACGTCATTCATTGTTTTAAGAAAGCATTAATTAAAATTTTGTTATCCTAATTTCTACAATTTTTGTTTTGTTGCCAACTGCAATTTTTTTGATGTCATAATTTCTACAATTAAAGCATGAATTACTTGAACATTATTTTTTAAATTTTTTTATTATGTATATTAGGAATAAAGTGTAAATATTTATTCCACTAATTATTTTCAAGTGCGAAATTGATTAGCATGTTCAACTATATGTTAGAATATACATAATAAGATCAGTTTTTATACATAGTTAAATGTATATTACCTTATAAGAGTAAAAAATAAAGATATATATTTTAAAATCATAAACATTTGGAGGATAACTACATAGTGAATGTTACTAATAAATTTTTGAAAACTACACAATCAATGTTATAGATAAATTTTTAAAATATCTTAATAAATTTTTTATATTTTAAAAAATATAAATTATATATGTTTATGTGTATTATTTTAGTCTTTTATCGTGCTATTGTTAAATTAGGTTGAAATCATGTCAGCCATATAATTTTATATACTAATATTAAAAAAATTATAATTGATACATATTTTAAAGATATCAAATGGGGTATACTATTTTTTTTTAAAAAAATTAACTTACTATTTTCTTAAAATAGATTATGTAACTAATTTATTATTAAATTAATATTTCTTTTTTATCATTATATTATTAATTTGGTGCGTTATTATTTAGTAACAGCACTTAATTGTTATTCTAATAGAAGATAGGTGAACGCTGAAAAATTAAAATTTAATTAATTCTATTTGGTGTAGAACAATATGTAATGTTTATTTATTTAAGAGTAACTCAATAATTTGATTTGACATTAAGGATATATGTGTTGGGACATGAAAAAATATTTTAGTAAACCATGTTTTGCACGTAAAATACCTAAATTGAGTAGAGTAAATACCCATTCCGATTTCGATTATTTTTAATTTGGACAACGCTACTCCTAATAATCTAAAAATACTATTCCAACCTTCAGTCATTTAAAAATTAGAACAAATAGACCTTTAAAATCGATTTTTAGGGTTTAGGGTTGATAAATAAATTTTAATAGACTATTTGTCCCGATTTTTAAATGAGTTGAGGGCCTGATTGAAATTTTCAGATCATTAAGGCTTGGTTTGGTAATGTTGTGGCTCTCAAAAAGCGGCTAAGCTCCTTGTGCTCTCAAAAAGTAGCTGACAGAGAGTCACATGATGAACGTTTGGTAAAATAACTCAAAATTGCTCTCAATAAGCAGAAGTCACACATATCGCGTTTGATAAATTTATTTGATAGTTGCTCTTAAAGTAGTAAATTACTAAAACGACCTTTTTGTTAGTATGTGATACATTAATGTTAATTAAATATAATTAATTAAGGATAAAATTGATTTTTTATTAAAATCTAAGGTTAATTCATATTGTTTTTTGAGGAGCTAGAGTCAGCTTTGAAAAGCTACTCTTGAGGGGTTCAAAAGCACCCCCGGCTCTCAAAAGCCGGGAGCAAAAGCTCCTTGACTTTTTTAGTTACCAAACGCCAAAAGATGACTCCTGCTTTTTGAGAGCAGGAGTACTTGACCGAAAAGCTTTACCAAACTCACCCTAAATATGACGTTGTCCAAATTAAAAATGATTAGGGACTGAATTAATGTTTACTCAATTAAATATAAATTTTTTTATGAAATTTATATTGTTAGCATTAATATTAATTTTAATTAAGTCAAATAAAATTATACTTTTTAATTTATTATTAAAATTGTCTAGTCCAAAAAAAAACTTATTAAACTTGTTATTTTTAAAATTTTTTTTGGTGACATGTTATTTTTTAAATTTTGATTACGTATATTTAAAAGAAGGAAAATTCTACTATAAAGACATCTAAGTATCTTCTGGTGAGAATATTACCACATTTAGAAATGTATTTCTCATAATAATAGCATTAATTACATATCAGATTTTAATAGTACAAATCAACAGTTAAGATTTAATCAAACATCTATCCTTACTAGAAGACAATTTAGGTGTCTTCATCAAAGAAAGTGTAAACATATATTCCACTTATTATTTCAAGTAAGAAAAAAAAAAGTTTTGACTTTTCAAGTAGGAAATTGATTAGGATGTTGGTCTTCAATGCATTGATTCACCATCAATAGGGCGTTGCCACGTGGCCAACATATGGCAATCCATAGGTAATGGAAGGAGGTGACGCTACTTGTCACATAGTTAGTAAGTCTTTTTGCAGACCTGTCCTTTAAACAACAAAAATAATTGTGAACCGGCCAATGATCTTTCATTAATTTCTTTTGGAGCCTAGTCTTTGGTGATCCAGTTTATACTTTTTCCATCATAGAAAGCTCCTTTAAAAGTAGCCCATCTTTTAAAAGCTGCAAGCACGAGCACACCATCTTTTTATTTACCAAACGCAAAATGAAGTGCTTGTGCTTTTAAAAAGCTCTAACACCTCTCTAAAAAATTTTACTAAATTAAACTTAAGATTTATCATATTATTATTAGTTATTTAAAATTCTAATGTGAAAATTTATTATATAAAATTAGATTGGATTGGATTGTTAGAGAAAATTATCCAATTTACATCACACCGCAAATAAAATTAATGTTCGGTTTCGCTATAGACATATCATTTTAGTAAATATTAAATTGATACTCGTATAAAATTCATTAATTGAGACATTAACCATTTTTTTTTATGGTCTGCTTATAATAATTGTATTTTTATATGAATATAAAACTGATATTTAATAAAAAGATGTTTGAATTATTGATTAACGCTAGAATCGGATGGATTTTTTACTCAAAATCAGTTTCAGCCGCACCGCAAACACCCTAATTTTTCCGATACAATTAACCATTACTATTGCTGATTGCTGAAAGGCTATTATGCCTTTTAAGACTATGCCTAAGCTTACTTTTCGAATTAATTAAAGGAGCGTAACTTTACTTTAATCAAAATCGCACACCTCAAATTTTTAAATAAGTTAACCAGAAACTATATTTATTCTAAACTAGTTTAATTCATTTTTTATATTAATTAATGTCATTTCTTTTTATACAACTAACCACTAGTATTATTGAGAGGTTATTTAAACGAAGGAAAAATATAAATAATTAATATTTTTTTAATCAATAAATAATAAATAAAAATATAATATTTATAACTATAAAACGTTATAATCAAAGTTAGTGAAATATCTATAATTTCTTTAAAAATTAGAATATCTGAAATCTAAAGCAATTAATAATTAACTAACTTAATTTCTTTTTAAATAAAACATTCAAAACCTAAAAAAATATAACATTCAATTTAAATTGTTGACTAAATTTTTAGAGGTGCTAGATAATGAGGGTGATTGTATTGACAGTAGCTGGATTTGCTACTGCTGGGTTGGGTGTTTGATTTTGTTCATTTTTTGCTTGACTTTTTTGTAGCTTTGTTTGTGTTGTTTTGTGTTTTGCTGTTTGTCCCGGAGGGGTTTGAAACTAAAAAAGAAAGTTGTTGACTAGATTTTTATTGGTTATTTAGCATTATTATTATATGAATTATGATTTGTCAAAAAAATATATATGAATTATTATTTTCAAGATTAACAATATTAGGTAACCAATAAAAATTCAGTTAATATCAGCTAACAATCACATATTCAAATAATCTATTTCTTTTGGCTGATTGTTGGTTGTTTTAAGTTTTGGATGTTCTACTCGCTTTTATTATAAATGTTCTATAAATAGTAATTACAGATTATAAATATACTATTTTTATTCTGTTGGTTAAAAAAATATTAGTTACCTATAATTTCCCTTTTGCAATTACATTTTAAAAGTTAACCTTTTTCAAATTATGATACGAGAATTCTACTTTGGGTTAATCCAAATCGCACTTGTGTTTTTAAAGAGAATAATTTTAACAACAAACCAAGATTTTAAATAAGAAAAAACCTATGAATCTAGAATACTGAATCATCTCTAACTGTATTTGTAGAACACTTAGCCAATAATCTTCTGTAACACATGGCTTCAACATGTACACCTAAATTTATACATGATTTTAATGAAAAAATTGCTCTTTAACTAGATGTGGTAAGAATTCTAATTCTATTTATGGGTATACAATTCTATCCAACTCGCTCGAATCGACTTGCCAATTCTACTTACAGCTGAGCGGATTGACTTGCGGGTAGGGTATGGTTAGGGTTCAAGCTCAACCCTACCCGTCTAACCCGCACCCCATATATAATACATAATTTTTAAAAAAATATTAGTGATGATGATAGAATAAATGTTTTTTTTATTAGAATACCCCTGTTTCCGAAACTTATTACGAGATTGTCTTTGTTTTGAAATTATTTACAAAGCTGTCCCCGTTTTGCCTACGTGGCGACACGGTGACAGGTTCTTTTTTTTACTAGGAGGCGCGGATGGGAAAGGCGCCTCCTACGTGGAGGCGGCAACAAGGGACGCGCCTCCAACGTGGCAGGCGTGGATGGGGAAGGCGTCTCCGACGTGGCAGGCGCAGGCCGCAAAGGCGCCTCCTGCACACGTGGCGCTGGCTGCGTAGGCGCCTCTGACATGTGGTGCATACAAAGTTTTTTTGAAAGTGTGTAACTGATTTGCAAAAATGTACCTGATTAACAATTTAATATATCCCGAAATATTAACTGATGTGTTTAACAGAAAACACATAACCTGTTCAACAGAAAACACATAACATGTTCAACTGAAAACAAATAACCGTATCGACTGAGAAGAAAACAAAGTACGGTGCTCAGTACAAATCTAACCAGATATTTAAGGTTATATAAAAGGGTCTTAACCACTTAACTATTATTTTAATTTTTAATTTTTATATTTTGAATATGTAAAAGCTTCATAAATTCTAATTTTTAAATTAAACCACGGACAGAATTAGACATCCAGATTTGCCACACTTACCGGATGAATGTTGGGAATCAATTTTCAGAAACCTTACCAATGAGCTTCACTATCAAGAAACATTATCCCTCGTTTCACGAAACTTCCTCTCCGTCACCAACCGCCTCCGCACCTCCCTCACCCTCATCCTCACCCACCCCCTCCTCCCTCTCCTTCCCGCCCTCCTCCGCCGCTTCCCCAACCTCACATCCATAAACCTCACACCCATCAACCTCCCTCGCTTCTTGATCGCGGACCTCAACGCTTTTCTCACCCAAATAGCTTCCTCCCACCTGCCCGACCTCCACTCCCTCAGCCTTCATTACATGCTCGCTTTCCCCTCAATTGGGCTCCCAAATTTTGCCCTAAAGTTTCCAACTTTGAAATCATTCACATGTTACAGAGTCCTTCAAGTCGCACCCGCGGACTTGGAACTCATCGCGACCTGCTTCCCTAACCTCGAAGAACTCGACCTCAGCTACTCCGAAGTGAGAGTGCCTGATGATTGTAGGAACGTCGAGGCAATGTTTGCTGGAACCGTGGAAGCCATGGCTTCCGGTCTTCAAAAGCTTCGAAAGCTTAGGCTCTATGGTACCCCCCTCCGTAGAGGCCCTTTCATTCTCACTTTTTGTAGAAACCGTGAGTCTCTTGAAGAGATTGATTTCGATTACATCCCTTCTCATTTGGAGCATTGTGCCATTGTTGACGCCATCCGCGAAAGACCCGGGCTAAGGTCTCTCACGGTTCATGCAATTTTTGATCCTCCAAGACGGATTGTGAGCTCTGAGCTCATTGATGCTTTTTTGAGTTTGAAAGGGTTGACTTGTCTTGATCTGGATTATATGGGTTTATCTGATGTGTTCTTTTGTGCTGTTGCTGATGCTGGTCTTCCCTTGAGGAAGCTTAAGCTTCGTGAATGTTTCGGGTTTTTTAGATTTGGATTCTCATACTTGTTTAGGAAGTGTAATCTTTTGCAGCACTTGGATCTTGGGATGGTTAAGTTCATTGAACCAATTGAGGACTCTTTCATTGAATGGTCTCTTCTTCTCCCTAATTTGATGTCTCTGTATCTTTGCGGTTTGGCTGGGGATCTGATTGCTACCGAATTAACCTTTTTCGCGGTTGTTCGCAACTGTCCTTTGATTACTGAGATCTGTATGTTCCGGACAGGTTTCAGCACAAAGAAGGTAGATGAGGCTTCTTTGATGAGCTTGGCTGTGAATCGTCATGTGAAGATTCTCAATCTGTATGGCAATGATCAGTTGAAGGATGAAAGTGTTATGATGATTGCTTCTGTTTGTCCCAACTTGGAGAAGATTAACATGGGAGACTGCAGGAGCATCACAGATCGTGCTGCTCTTGCAGTTTTGAAGATGTGTCCAAAGATTACCAGTTTGAAGGTAGAATTTTCCGGAATTTCGCAATTTCTGGTTGACTTTCAAGTTCCTGCATTGCTTGAGTTGGACCTGACAGGGTTGGATATTAATGATGAAACTCTCTCGGCAATATCAAAGAATTGTTGTTGGCTAAAGGACTTGAAATTGGAATCTTGTAAAAAGATCACAGCCAAGGGGGTGAAGGAAGTCGTGGAAAATTGCAAGCATCTGAAAATGATGTGTTTGTGGGGCTGTAATAAAGTTGCTGCTGATGTTGTTCCTTGGATGATATTTGCGAGGCCATCATTGAGAATGCTAATACATCCTCCTTCATTTCGTCTCAGCGATAGCCAGGCCGAACTCTTCCTGCAACATGGATGCAATTTAACTGAACTAACATGCCAAGGCTATTTGATTAGGCATCTTTAAAGCAGCTCATGGTGTTGGAGACAGTGAATATTCAACATGCTTGTGCAGCTACTTATTCCTCCGTTTCAAAAGAGGAACAGCTCATCTGGACTCACTTACTAGTAATTACTACCATTTTCTACAAGCTCTCACCATTACCTTTTCCATTCGACATATTACAACTTCTGTTTTTAGCAAACCTAACAGTTCGACGTAAAGTTTACTTATTAAGTGCATGTATTGCCTCGTCGATCTTATCCAAGCGTAAGGCTGGTTATGGAACATTTCCAACAGAATCCATTGTATTTAGAATTTAAAAATGAATATATGAAGGAATATCCTGTTATTTTTGTTTGGTTCTTTAAGTCATAAATGAAGGAATATCCTGCATATGTATATATATGAACTCACACTTGCAACGAATGCCAAAGCATTTTGGAGGATCTATATATATATATATATACATCTTACCTTGTAATTAATTAATTAGTTGGGGGAAGAAGAAGAAAAACAGTTGCACATGTGCAGAAATAGAAGGTCTGCAATAATTCACCATATATGTTACACATAGTGGGTTTTTCTTGATGCACAAGCATATTGAATATTCTGTGTCTCCAGCACCATGAGCTGCTGCTTCTGTTCTTCAAAGATCACTTAACTAGTGCAATGATCAATTTAATGATGAAAAAAATCACTTAACTAGGCGTGAATCCAACTACGAATCTTGTAAGAGAATAATATCACTTGATTTGGCTGCAATCAAAGATTAAATTCAATATGCTAAATTTATTCTTAAAACGGAGTTTTCATGCATGCTTCATCTCTTAAGCAATACATGCACAATTGAAACAAAATGTATCTCTTAAGCAATCAACTGATGAACTGTAATCTCAGCAAAAGGCAAAGGCAGTGACTGTTTAGAAGTAGAAAGTTCATAAGCCACTTGTTGCATTGATGGTCTTGACTTTGGATTAGAGCGCAAGCATGCCAATGCCAATTTTAGCACATGAACTATTGCTTCAGTGTCTCTCTGACATAATGGTATACGGATGCGTGAATCCAAGAGATCTTTCACCATTATGTTTTTGTTGTGACAAGAGTCCAACAAAGACAAGATTAGCTCTTTTGGATGCATTCCCATTAATGTTTCCAATGCCACCACTCCAAAACTGTATACATCACACTTTTCTGTCACTCTCATTGTGTATGCCAACTCTGCAAAATAGACCAAGAATGGTGTCAATGAACCTAATTTCTCATATTCAAGAAGTAACTCTATTTAGTAAAAGTATCAAAAGATTTTTAAGAAAACATCACCTGGTGCAAGGTATCCGTATGTTCCAACTTGTAATGTCTGATTTGAAGAATCAGGATCAAGAAGTCTAGCAGTGCCAAAGTCTGAGACAACAGCATGCAACTCTGAGTTCAACAAAATGTTGTTGCTTGTCACATCTCTGTGAACTATTGGCGGGGAACAATCATGATGCATGTAAGCCAAAGCATTAGCTGTTCCGCTAATGATATGCACCCTCTTGCTCCAAGTTAGCTCCTTAGCTTCATCATCAATGCTCAAGGCATAAAATAAGCTTCCTCTTTCCATGTATTCATATACCAAAAACATGCACCGATTGTGGAGACAAAAACCATGAAGCTTGACAATGTTTCTATGACGGATTTGTGATAACATCTTTACCTCGTTGCGGAAGCTCCTGTCAAAAGAAGGATTTTGAGATTCCCTTTGGTGAAGTTTCTTCAATGCAACAATTTTGCCACTTGGAAGTTGTGCTCTGTACACACTGCCATAACCACCGGTTCCTATGCAGTATCTGATATCAAAGTCATGTGTTGCTTGGATGATGTCTTCAAATGCAATTTTACCATCATAGTTCCATATGGAAAACAAGTCCCCATTCTTTTCAGAACATTGTTCAAATTTAACCTTCTTGGTGCGTCGAATATAACAAAATATGCCCACAAAAATGATGAGGAGGAAGCAACAAGTGACAGGAAGAGCAATTACAATAAGGTTCTTTGGGCTTTTGGTTTTCTGAACTTGAACAAAAGATGTGACATTGCACTTGGGAGTATTACCAATTAAGGATTCAGCATGGAAGCCTTTGAAGGCTTGTGGACACTCAAAAGAGTTGAATGACAAATTTATATGAGGTATATCTGCAAGTTCTATTGGTAAGGTACCTGTGAAATTGTTGTAGCTAAGGTCCAAACTTGTTAAAAAAAGTTTGTTCCCAGGAGTATAAGAACCTTCAGTAATGAACAAAAAGGGTACACTACCGCTATGAAGATTGTGACTGATGTCAAATTTAACGACATTACCGATTTTTGAAGGAATATTTCCACTTAAGAGATTATTACTCAAGTCAGCTTCCCCAAAAGTGCCACAGTTTAGAATTGGAAATGGGATCAATCCTTCTAACTTGTTATAGGATAGGTTTACATCGCAAAGGGAATCAGGAATTCCTATCTCTGATGGTATGTTGCCAGCCAATTGATTGTTAGAAAGATGAAGTGAGGCCAACTTGGTGAGCTGAAACAGTTTGGGTGGTATGACACCAGATATCATATTGTGAGAAAGATTCAAAGTGGTCAGCATGATCAAATTCTGAAATTCTAATGGAATGGAACCATTTATTTGATTGAAATCAATGTTTAACTGTTGTAAAGACGCCAATGCTCCTATTTCAAGTGGGATCTGACCAGAAAGAGAGTTACTTGAAAGATTTAAAATTTGTAATTGTTGCAAATTTCCCAAAGTATAAGGAATTGTACCTGCCAGTGAATTATTTGAGAGATATAGTTCCTCTAACCTTTTCAAATTTCCTAATTCTAGTGGGATCTGACCAGAAAGAGAGTTACTCGAAAGATTTAAAATTTGTAACTGTTTCAAATTTGCTATCTCTACTGGTATATGTCCTTCTATTTGGTTTGAAACAAGGTCAAGAATTGTTAACTTCTCCAATAGACCCAAAGTAGAAGGAATTGTACCTGTCAGTGAATTATCTGAAAGATACAGTACCTCTAAGCTTTTCAAGTTACCTAATTCTAGTGGTATAGGACCTTCAATTTGATTAAAATGTAAGTAGAGAAGTATCAAACTCTCCCAATGATGACCAAAACTAGAAGGAATGGTACCACCAAGAGCATTGAAAGAAACATCAAACTCTACAAGTTGAGTGAGGTTTGAAAGTGTTGGAGGCAGCTTACCGTCAAGATTATTACAGGACAGATCAAGATAAGAAAGCTTTTTGAGAGTACCAATTTCTTTGGGGATGCTTCCTGTAAGTCCCAGTTGAGAAAGATACAGAGATACCAAATTGGGGAAGGCGGTGAGATTCAAGCTCTGTAGCTGCAATGATTTGGAATTAATATTGAAATCCCATCCAGCAATCTCTACAACACTTCCAGCATGGTCACAGACTATGCCGTACCAATAGCAATGGTTTGAGATATTGATGCTGTCATGGCTCCACCAACCGCTCTGTATCAAAGCATGTCTCTCTGAATTATTGAAGGAAGAGGGTGGGAATATGAGATAAGAGGCTGTGGTGCAAAACAGAAGCCACACTACAATAATAAACAAAGCCAAGTTACTACTCTTTGCCACCATTATATGTATGTATATGTATATTCTTTCGGTTTTCAAGTTCGAAGAAAAGAGTTGCATCCATAATGAATGATTGAGCGTGTATCCTTCTTTATAATCCATTGCCATGCATGCTTAAACGCGGCTTAATTGTGGAAAATTTTGCTTTCACTTTCAAGTTTCCAATCAGGCATTGTCAATTGTCTGGTAGCAGTGATATTATCAATGATTCTTTAGGAAGCCCTTATATATAGACTCAGTCCAAGTCTTTGGCGAATAAAATGTGACAATTACTACTTGGTTACATTTTTCTACATGATATGATAGGACCACATATATCCATGCATTATGGTCAGATATGAAAGTTCAGTGGAAATTGCTATATAGAAATGGAACAACGTATAGAATGGGCACTTTGGAATTGAAAATAACAGCTACTTATTCCTCCGTTTCAAAAGAGGAACAGCTCATCTTGACTCACTTACTAGTAATTACTACCATTTTCTACAAGCTCTCACCATTACCTTCTCCATTCCTCATATTACAACCTCTGGTTTTAATAAACGTAACAGTTCGAGGTAAAGTTTACTTATTAAGTGCATGTATTGCCTCATCGATCTTATCCAAACGTAAGGCTGGTAATGGAAAATTTGCAACAAAATCCTTTATATTTAGAATTTAAAAAATAATACATGAAGGAATCTCCGGTTATTTTTGTTTGGTTCTTCAAGTCACAAATGAAGGAATATCCTGCATATATATGATGGAATGGAACCATTTAATTGATTGAAATCTATGTATAAGTCTAGTAAAGACACGAATGCTGCTATTTGAAGAGGGATTTGAGCAGAAAGAGAGTTATTTGAAAGGCTTAATAGTTGTAATTGTTTCAAATTTCTTATCTCTACTGGTATATGTCCTTGTATTTGGTTTGAAGCAAGGTGAAGAAGTATTAAATTGGAATAAGAGTATGGTTGTATATCGATCAGGGGAATCCTTCTGTGGCTGGTGTGTGCATATATATATTCTTACAAAAAGAGTAATGATTCGAAAAGGACAGATTGGTTGGGATTTATACTCGGTTGTTGCAACTTGACTCTGACTCGTATCCTACCGTTTCTTGCAAGCAATGAAGCAATCAAGAGTAATTTCTAATCCGCACTACCACAACGTTTCTGTCTATTTAAATACTGATTTAACTGATATTTATACCGTATGATGTGGGCTGGGAGTTGTTACTTTGCTTGGTTGTTGAGTATTATGGTATGATGGAGAAAAAAGTTAGTTGGGCCATGTACTAATGAGAGAAAAGTGAAAACTGAGTATATTATGCTGGCCCAATATTCTCATTTAGATATATCTTTTAGGGTAAATTACTGTTTTGGTCTCTAACGTTTGGGTCATTTTCTATTTTGGTCCCTAACGTTTAAAACACCCTATTTTGGTCCTAAAACGTTTCAATTTTAATCAATCAAGTCCCAATTCCGTGTTCGTCCTTGTTTAATTATTTACAATGCTTAGATCTCTAAAATATGTTTGCGTCTCTTTTTCTTAGGGCTTTATCGTCAAGGTGGAAACACAGAGTGATGAAAGATAGTGTATTTTTTATTTATATTATATTGTTTTTCTTTTTTTTAATATTAATTTTTAATTATATTTAGTTGTTCTTCAACGGCAAACTGAGTCTTAATGCCACGTACGTCTGCAACGGCCCTAAGATGAAGAGACACAAACATATTTTATAGATCTAAGCATTGTAAATAATTAAACAGGGATGAACACCGGGATTGAGACTTGATTGATTAAGATTGAAACGTTTTAGGATCAAAAGAGGACGTTTTAAACGTTAGAGACCAAAATAGAAAATCGCTTAAACGTTAGGGACCAAAACAGGACTTTACCCTATCTTTTAAAAACATGAAAAAAGTGTAAAAAAAAAATGAAAAAATGTAGTATGTAATTGTAAGGGTTATTTTTTCTTTTATTTTTGACACAAATAAATTTTAATGATATAACACCGAAAAACAATAAATAAAATGGTAATACTACACGTATCATTGTACACATTCGAATATACCATTTAGCAGCATAGAAAAATGTAAATGTTAGCATGGAAAAATATAAATTTCTGTGCTAATGTTCACATTTTTTCTGTGTTGCTGAATGATGTGTACATGTGTATACAATTGTACATATAGATTAGTTCTAAATAAAAATGGTTAGAAAATTTAAAAATTATCTTGATTAAGTGAATGTGTAATTATTATATAAGTTCTCATAGTTTTGCATCAAATTTTTTAATTAAGGTCAGTAAAAAATATATTTTAGGGAGGCTTCCAACACCGATGGAGTTATTCGAGCGCACCTACAAACACAAGGATGAAATATGGGTGGATAAGAAGTCAGAACATTTTAGTGTGAGTATTCTGATTTTCTACTTTGTCATCTTGCCTTTGTTGTTTATAAATCCATATATCTTTGTCATCTTGCCTGTGATATAAGTATATTTAAAAGATGAAAAAAAGAAAGAAAAAAACAGGTGATGGATAATACTGTCTCAAACTTTGTGATCATATATATGAGTAAGATTTTGATTTAGTGGATTTTTAGGCAACCCCTCGTTTCAGGGTCTCTTAGTGAGGTAACATTGATAAAAAAAGTTAATAGGATCATGGTAGGTAATTGGTGCTTTGACAATATATATAGCAATTTTTGTTAAGGGAGTGTAAAGAATTTCTTAAGAATTGTGTTGCATGGAAGACATAAACTGTATTATATCTAAAACATAATTTGATTTACTTCAGCTAAATAATTCCTTATTTGATTTTGATATTGTCAGGCTGAATTTAACCATGCTAAATAAGAGGCTACTCAAAAGGTGGTTGAAGATGGAAGTAGTGCACCGGATGAGATGGATTTGTGGTGCGACATAGCTGGAGTTAAAAAGGGAAGAGTTTATGCATTTGGAATTGAGTCAACTACAATTGATAAGAGGTCTAGTTGTCATGATTTTAGTTCTCAATGGTTGCAAAGATTGGAACATGAAGAATTAGTAAAGAAATTAGAAGAGGAGAACAATTGCTTGAAAACTAAACTAGAGAAGGCAGAACATGCTATTGAAGAAAATAACAAATTGGTTCAAGAAATGATGAAGATGATGAAATTTCAAGTTTCAAATCCTCAAGTAGGGAGTGATGGTGGAAAGGCACATGAAGAATGATCATAATATAGTAAATTTAGCATAATACTTTTTATTACTTAGATATTATAATTGCATATTGGATACTTATATGTTGATGAAGATGTTCAGCAGTCTTTTGCTAATTATAAGTAGGTATATGAATATTTTGTTTGTATGAAGAGCTTTATTAATGTTTATTCATATTTTGTTGAATTTCTTACCCAAAAACAATA
>JASCZI010090875.1:3423-16070 GCA_036250425.1 Stylosanthes scabra
CTAATACAATTCATACAGGATAAGGAGGCTCCTCGATTCTCATAGGATTTTAACTTCTAAGTGCAGCTGAGGCGTAGTACAACTGGTGGAACCTTAGGCCTCCTAGCAAGCTAGACCCGAGTTCAAATCTTAGAAGAGGAAAATGAACCCATATAATATGTATGAATCATGTAGTATGTGAGTGAATTACGCGTGTGTAATACATGACTAATATACTAATGCCTAGAATTGGAGGCTGTCCAATCCAACCAACAAAAAAAAAAAAAACTTCTAAGTAATTTTTGGAGTGGAATGTTCCAGAACAAAAATATTTCTCTAAATCTATAATTTTCCTAGCCAAGCAATTAGCACGTCTATTATTTTCTCTATAATTTGTAAAAAATAAAAAAAAACTCCGATCATTCTTTTTAGACATATTTCTTTGCTATCTATGCACAAAAATGACAAATTTATTTGTTTATTTTTTGGTCATTATCACATCGTAAAGCAAAGCTTAGTGGCTATTAATTTTGTTGGCAATTTGCCATCCTGGTATCTATTATCGTGTGATTTTGCCAATGCATCCATGTGGGTTAATGATCGACCACTTATTTGCTTTTATGGACAGCATTAGATCTTGGACGAGTGAAAATGTAACAGAGAGGAATGACCATGCTTCTCGGAACATGTGCTCCCTTCGCCCCTGCCCCATGTATTGAATCATCCATCTCCTTCTATGTTAGGAGACAAATGTTGGTCTCATTTGAGTGAAGCCGTAGCTGAGGATATCCATATTTGGAGACACGCAAGAGCTCACACAAAGTCGGCTTAGTTTCACTTTGTTTCGGTCTGGTGAAAACAAGATGATGTTGTAATTTTCAACAACAATGTTATTTACACCCACAGATTATTTATATTTATTTAAAGTTTTAAACATCAATTCCGTTGTCGAATAATACCCCCAAGCGTGTATATTTAACTATGTTTGTGGATTTCTTATGTCGGAAAAAAATAAAAACTATCTATGGATTTCTACAAAAGAATAAGACATCTCACATCATTGCATCCCCTTAAAAGCAATTACGAGTGATTTTGTTGTTGATACTCACACCCCAGCCCCCAAAACAATTACGGGGAGTAGCGGCTAGCGGGTACACTTCGCACACCATTGCATTTGCATCCCCTTAAAAGGATGGAGAGAGCCGTGAACGAATGGCCCGCATACAGTATAAGCAAAAATCTCATTCACCAGATAGCAAATTAAGAGACTAATAAAAGGCATTACTAACAGGTGGATCAAGGCTGAACAATGGTGAAAATACTGACTTAAACCTATCAGGAAGGGCTGCGGTACTATCTACATTTGATGGACATCATCTACAAGAAAAACATTATGTGTCTATAACTATTCCTGCTTCGGTTCAAAAGAAGGTACCTCTTCATCTGAAAAGCCACCACCTGCACCACTAGAATTCTTCACCTCTGGGTCTGAAATCCCATATTTGACACATAGCTCCGACTCACCCTCCCCAACCCTTCTGGACACTCCAGCAAGTGATGCTAATCCCATGGCAGCAATGCTGTTTGCTATAACACCAATATCTCTGGTACCAGTGTAAAGGCCACGGCTGCCAGCAACAAGTAGGTTGTTCGGCTTCTCGTCGGGATTAGTTAAAATTGCTGGAAGAGGATCCCCAATAACCTGTTGGTTACTCTGGTTTGAACTACTAATCAGCAACCTTAGAGTTTCTCTCGCACCCTTTACCACAGCATCAGATTCAGGAATCAATGGGTTGACAAGCGTTGGATGCAATGGAGGAATGTTAGTTGACATAGCAGGGCCAGCACTCACAAGATAGCCCTGGCCTGAAGAGCAAACATCAATTACTGGAACATGTACAATTGGTTCACACATCAATGGTGTGAAAGTAGGAATCTGCTGAGACGATGGCAATGACATTGTTGGCAATGACATTCTGAGCAACGGATCAGGCAGAAATGGAGGAAAATCCATGGATGCACTAATATTAAGAGGCCGTACTGGCTCCAACAGGGTGGCTGGCAGGGTGCTGGGTAATAGAGAGGCACCTGAAGGAGAAGGTGAGTCAATAGATGAGTCGGCGGATTGTGGAAGGGTTTCAAGTGATGGAATACTTGAAATCCCAGATGGACACCAACAATAATACGGAGAGAAGAGGGGCGAAACTAGGGGAGGGATTCTCCCTGCTATGCTAACATTAGATGGAGTAGCAAGCTTCCCTAGTGATTCCAGAAAATTTGAGGAAGGAAATGCTAGACTATGTGCAACTTCAGAAACCTTGTTATGCTCCAAAGTTGATGATAAATCCAAGTTGTTTGTTGAATCATTTGTCGGGTTATCAACAGCAGACTGATGGCTGTCACCTCGCCGTTTAATTTTCTCCCTGGCAGCAATCCTATGAGGAGACATCCTTGGGGGTGCCTCTTTGAAAGAACTAGATCTTGGACTAAGTATACTCTGGTAAACAGTATTATCTCCCTTCCCTGCCTGACCTCCAATATTTCGAGATCGAGGAAATTTCATTGAGATAGGTGAGTTTTCAACAGCTGAATTACAGCTAGATGTGGAGTTAGCAGATGAGGAAGCACACATTGAACCTTCTGCCGACCCCACAAGATAAGCACGAAGCTGAGTTGCAAAGCAATCGAGCCGAGACTTGCTAATGCCACTCAACTCAGCAATGGATGGTTTCCTCCTCAGCAGATCCTTCATCTGGTATATTGGGGGAAATAAGGTTCAATAAACAACTTTAGAACACCAACACAAACATAACACAAGATAGGAAGATCACCAAATTAATTTTCATATCTAGTGTCTCATGCCATGTACAAAACAAAATGGAAAAAATTACCTTTCCAAGTAACTCAGCTCCCAAAAGCTTAGACTTCTCTGAGCACCAGAAGTAACAAGTCCTACTATCTGGTGCTCTTACAATGAAGGATCGACCAGAAGGGTCGCTTGAGATTTCCTCAACAAGAACTGCAGAGCAATGCAATTCACTGGAAAATGTAAATATTCGCTCTATTTTGCCATCATCCCCAATGAAGGAAAGACGAAGATCAGAACTTGGAAGTAATATAAGTGTCAGGTTGCCCCTGAGAACAAGATAGCATGATATGACCTATTAGTTGATAGTTGAGAAGATAAGTGCGAAGAAATTAAACAAACAAACAATTGTATTCTACTTTCCCAAATATGTTGGGATGTAGAATCTCCAACAATTACATGCTTAGCTTTGCAATTCTTATTATATTACTATCATTATCTATTGAATGAGATAAAAGAAAAGAGTTAACATGAGTTTTAACTTTTAGACCATATAATAAGATAATGTCTCCATCACTAGACATGGAAATTCTAGTTCTTACTTTTTAAAGTGTCAAAAATGAACACAAAACAAATTCATCGAAGCTGCTCTATTCAACATTGTTTTCAACCCAATAGCCATATCAAACATCAGGGAACAAAATCATACTTGGTGAAAATGCCTTGGTATTTTTTCTGAGACGTAATTCTTAATTAAATGCACATACTTATCCATTTTATTAAAAATAAAACCAGACTAAATTAAAAGAGCACCAAACCATTCCCACCACTATAAAATAAACCTTACACAGAGAATAGAACTTTCTATTACATGAATAAGAAGATCAAACATGGTATGAATATATAACATCAGAAATACAAAATAAAACTCATATCAACTGTAGTCAATTCAGATAATTATCAAAAGAAATTCTATGCATATGCAATCATCAGATGTAAAATTTGAAAAAGGAAAGAATCACAAAAGGAACATGTTGATCTAACTGTAAACAAAGAATAGACTATCAATTCAAAACAAAGTTAAGCATACTGATAGACATGTACACATCATATGTCTAAAATTAGTGTGACCTAACTGGTCTGCTTTATCCCCACAGAAGTTATTCAAACCTATAGGTCTGGAAAGCTAAACAGCAGCAACATATATAATATAGGATAATGAAACTACCTTTACTTCCTCTTATTTCAGAGATCATAAATACGCCCAGTTACCTACAAGTCAAAAGACATTTTTACTTGGAAGAATGAACATATTACCAGCAATAAACTAGACTATACACTCCAGCATTTACCACCAAACATCAAACAAACTTTAGCAAAACTATATTTACAAGCAAATTTGAAATAAGAAAACACAGGTCTCAAACACATATTTTCAACTACTGCTGACAGTAAGACAGATATTTCAGGAAGCCAAATGCTACACAACAGATAAGTTATTAATCATGTATAGAATAGCCCTGTAAATGAGTATCAACAGGAACAGAAATTAATCATATGTTCATGGATCAGACAGCTAAATACATGAAAATTAAATATGCACGTGAAAATCATCAAACAACTAAATCAAAACAGTAAAATAAACTTATCATGCACAATTATATTAGTAGATGAGGCAATGTAAGTTCAATAACAGCCATAGGTTTTGAAAAATAAGGTATGTTATGGTAAGGTCTACTATGAAACCACCATATTCAAGCTGAGGTAAGAAATTCTACTGCACATAGTTGCAAAAACATATTTAGGATGTATTCAACATCACTGGACTAGAGGCAGATAAGGTAAAGATGTATGTGTGCTAATCAATCAATCAATTAGATAGCTGGTGGCCACACACTACAGTTCGATTATGTAGAAGTTCGAACTGATGAAATCAACTAGCCTCACTTGAGAAATGTATATGTAAAACAGCCTAACTACAACGAGACTGAAACTGATCACCAAGTGGAAAAGAACACCTCACCTTTTAAAAAACTACATGTTGCAATATATACAAATGAGAAGAGCAATATATACAATCTTCAATCATAAAGAAACCAACAAACACCAATTTTTTATCTGAAAAAATTACTCAGAGAAAAAGGATGAATTGTAGTCTGTAGACACTAAATAGCGTCAATAACTTGACTACCTAACAAACGGGTGAGTGTGAGAGAGAGAGATGTAAAACAAATACAGATTCAAAGAACTTTATATAACAATAAACGCAGGATTGGTCGTTAAACTTTTGCGCCCTTATCCAATGGAGTTTTGTAAGATAATGGAAGGGGGGAAATTGCACAGTATAAGTTTCATAAAATATTTGCCCGTCAATGGGGAGAAAACAAGAGTTAGGGCTACGCAAAATTTTAAAATGACAATACCTAATAGCAGTTGGACATAGTCGTGTGCCTTCCTTGTTAATCTTCCCAACGCGGATCGAAACAAGGGGCACGCAGAAGCATCTGGCTAGCATGCCAACCTCTGATGGCTCGAAATGCTGCAACAACAACCAAAAAAAAAAAAGTAAAAAGAAATTCAGACAAAAACAATTTAAATCCCTAATTGAAATATAAAAGAAGGCATTAACACTAAGACAATGATCACAATCATCACAACCATACAACGAAGGATACGGCACTCATCAATCGGTAATAAAATCTCAACAAAAATCATCGAGAGCAAAGCATACCTGACTCAACTGAGTTAGCAGATGATCTTCGGCGAAACCACAGGCAGCGTTCATCTTCAGCAAAGGCTTCAACCTCTCATCGGCGCGGCACGCTCCCATGACCTGCATGTCAAGAGCCTGTAGCCACTGCAGCAATCGGTCCTCACGGTTGCTCTGCTGAATCAACAGATCGCCGTCACCTTCCTCGACGAGAATCTCCGCCAGCCTCTCGGTGAGACCAGAATCGTTTCTCGAACCGCCGTTGTCTCCCGGAAAAGAGCGACTCGAGCTGGATCCACTGTTAACGGACGAAGAATCGTCGAAATCATCACCGTTAGACGATGGATCCACGCCGCCGTTAAGCGAATCTCGTCCTCTTCTGTTAGCCATAACAAAACTTCAACGAAAATATGAAATCGAATCGGAGGAGCAAAAGCAGATAAGAAATCCGAAACCGAAACCCTAGCTTCCGGTGCGAGATCGGAAATGAATGCCCGAAACGGCCGATTGAGCACAGATTTCAGGGAAAAATTGCAAATGGATTTTAGAGAGAGAAAGTGAGGGAGGAACAAAACGGTTTCTAGAGAGAGAAATAATATCTCCTGAGAAGCTGGTTGTGGTGGTGGTAAGCAATGATAAGAATCAAAATAGAGGGTTGTGAAAAAGCAGGGTTGTACCATAAATAGTAGTAGGCGCGTGGGGGTGACGTATTCGGACGTGAAATCGAATTGTAGAATGGGGTTTTGGAGACTCGTTTTGAGATCCGGGAGATGTTAGTTGGTGGGGTTCACTAGGTCCACGTCAGCATGTATGGTCCCGTTTGTGGAAGAAAGGCGGTGCCACGTAGGATTGATGGCCGACTCTGGTCCCTGATTAGGTACGTGAAAACGACGGCGTCGAGTAAAGACGATGATACTGATGGGCACCCTGTTGCAGGTAGGGCTCACTGCCATTCATAGGACGAGATTCTTTTTGTATATATTTAATTTTAATTTTGCAATTTGACAAGAATTTTAAAATAAACAAAAATCAGTACCACTGCATTATACACCATTGACACTAGTAGTATACTTTGCATTTTTTTGGGTTAACCCTACTAAAATATAGAGAAAATCTATGGAGCTGGTCGATAGTACTTAATTTTTTTTTTCTTTTTCAACCTCACCAATAATTTATTGAATCTCTATGGTTGATTAATATTCATTCTATAGCACTATTTTAAAATAAAAAGTATAGATAATTAATAATTTTTTAATTAATAAATTAGCCAACAAAAAAGTTAAATATTTAAAATCAGTGTTTATAGAATATCCAAAAGTAACCTCAGCCAATTTTATATTTTTTTAAAAAAATAAAACATTCGAAATCTAAACACAGAATATCCAAAACCTAAAAAAATAAAACATCTAACTTAAGTTGTTGGCTGAATTTTTATTAGTTACCTAGTATGAAAAAAAATTAAGAAGCTAACAAATAGAGAGTCAACACATACTATATATGAGTTACTGATGATAACTCATAAATTTTGAATAATAACTTAATCATTAGATATATGAGTTGCTGACGATAATTCATATAAATTTTAAATAATAACTTAATTATTGGCTCCCTAATAATCGCTAACGTTGATTTCGTAGCATTGTATATATTTAATATTTAATTAATAATAATCATATTTTTATACGAGTAAATTTAGTATCTACTATAAGTATAATCATATTTTTATATTAAAAATTTTAAAACTACTTCAAAATTTTAATTTATTTCAATTTTATTTTAATATTTATTTATTTTTTATTTTTTTGTACAAATAATTATTAATTTATTATTGGAGATAAAATTTTGTTACAAAGGATTAGGGGCCCACTACGTTGTTGGGTTCAATTATTGCTGTGGTTCTCACCCGTTTTTTTTTTATCTTAATATCCGTATAAGGGGCCCGCCTTCACAGACATATTTCTTTCTATTTGTAGGTCCCTCGACTAGTACTTACATAGTTACATTACATGGCATTTTGCATTTTAAGAAAATTGTAATACCCTAGGTAAAAAGTTTTATATATAGATAATTTAAAATGAAATTAATTATTTAAAATCGTTAGATAATAATTTTGTGAAAAAATTATCTAGTAATTAAAAAAAATTCATATAAAGCCAATTTTATGTGAATATTCACCGGTATCTTAATTATTAAACTATGATTATGTTATTCCTAGTTTCCACTTAAGAAAAAGGTTTAGCTGTATCAAATGTCCTCCAAGCCTTTTACCAAGCTGTAAAGCAACATAATTTGAATGCAAATTTGAGTAAAGAATTCCAGTCACTATCTTTGGATTGGGAAGCAATGATGGCATCACTTTTGATCGAATTAGAGGAAAAGGAACAGACTAATATCATGCCACATCACTTGTATACTATTGAAATGAGCATAGGAACTTAAGGAAGTATAATTAATACCGTGATTTTCTTGCTTTGTCGGATGAGGACCCACGAAAGCAACGATCCACTCCACAATAGCTGTTAAGGGTTGTTTGCTACGGGATCCCATGACTGTTAGTACACTCTTTATAGGCATATAACTTGGATTTTCTCCTCCTTTGGGTTTTGGTCCTTTATCATTTCACCATATTACCCAAAAGAACTTAAAAGTTGAATTTAACATGCAATTGGGCAAGCACTATAACTCTAACCTAGATAGAAATACTAGTTTGAAAAAGAAAATAGATTTGAATATTAAAATAAAATTATTACTTTGGAGGAAGCGACGGTCATCACCCTTGGATCAATAAAATGAAGATGAGTCCCACTTTTAACTTATTGATCCAATGCGAGGAGGATCACAAAGAGCTAAACGTTAATGGTTTTTAGGAAAGTAAACGCAAATCTAAGTTCAATCTTCCTCTACCAGATAACCTGATGTACTATGGGAATGAATGTGTTCTAAAGCGGGTGAATGCTTGATTCCCTCATTTCCATCCTAAATATTAAAAATGTATAGAATTATAAACCAGATCCAGATATATGTTTTCTTTTTTCTTTGTTTTCCCTCCTCCAAGGCGAACTCGAATTACTTGCTCTTCTTCGGTTCTTTGGTATATTGATCTATTAAAGCTTCAACATCCTTCCAGAAGAGGCCCTCAACCAAGACTCCATCCTTAGTGAACCTGCAATTCAAGAAAAAGAAAATAATAAATGCATCTTATTCTACAGAAAGCAACACAACAGATGCTGTCAATGCCTACTAAGTTGAGAGAGAGAGAGAGAGAGAGACCATTGAGTAACACTCTTGGTCAAGTGTACTGGTTCATGTGCAGAAACAGATTTTGGATCTGCACTTGCTATGGTGAGTGTGTACATGTCAGAAAATCGAGGTAACTTGGAGGAAACTAACAAGCCGGTACTGGTAAAGGCTCCCTGTAAAAGAGAAATTGCATCAATGTTGTAACACAGGAAAATAATAAATTCATAATTCGAGTTGCCAATGTCCTAGGCTTCTGCTAAAAGGTATACCAAACATGCACTTGATTTGTTAACAGCATTTAAAGACAGATCAAAAGATTGTGAATGCGAAATATATCTGATGGCGCATTCCAGCAACCTAAGTTTGCATCATTTTTAAGAATTGTTTAATCTTCCAAACAGATATCATGGTTACCCCCTTTAAATCACTCATAAAAATGAATAAATCAAATTCAATATCCATTTTAAGACTGAAAACAACCAGAATCCAAACAACTTAGCACAGTCAGATCAACTCAAAATCCATATAATATTGTATTTCAAGTTTAAAATAACAATGATATAGGTACCAACCCAAAGACATGTTAATGCCACGCCAGAAGAAGAAAGATCAAGCATGACAGTGCATAATCAAAGATGCATATCAACCTTTTAACAAAACCAATATGGTGTCTACATATGTGTATATAATGAGCATGACATGATGTGTATCTTAAGGTCTTAAGGTCCTAACCATAGTATACCAAACACAATTCTAAGAAAGTTAACCAGAATGAACAATCAACATTATTGCTCTATTAGAAGAGAATTACCGAAATAACTACCCCTAAATAAATAATAGTAATTTTCTGGTTCTCTCACACACATAGACGCACAAAGAAAAAACAACAGATCAAACAAATTTTTAACCAAAGCTCTAAACAAGAAGCTACAGAATTTCTACAACTTTCATCTATTCCATTTGATCATAAATCTAAAAGATGTACAATCAAGTGTATGTATAACCTTCATAAACCGAAACCTAAGAGCCAAAAAACATTGCCACACATTCTAGAAGACCACAATAAACATTATACAAAGGGGTGAATACCAAAGCAGTATAGGTTTTATTTATTCTAAGCCAGTCTCAGTAAACTACAACACCTACCCTCGACATTCACAAAAAGCAACAAAATAAAAAACATGGATCTGTATATACATGTTAACAGACACTTACAGCCGGAGGATACGTAAACAGAATGGCATCCTTCTCCTTGGTGTATATGATCAGCTGCAACAACCCATTGAAGACTACATACGTGCACAGGAGTTAAAGATCAAACAATGAATTGAATTAAATATACATAATACAAACACCAACAAAAAGAAATTTCCTTTTCTGACGCGATAAAGCATCAAAATCATCTAAAGAGGAACCCTAAGAAACTTCCAGATTGAAACAATTCCTGCATCCCACGCCATTAAAAAAGACAAATCCAAACCAAAGCCAAAATTTTCCCTCACAGTAATTTCATCAAACAGATAATATGCATAATTTTGTGTTGTTTACATGAAAAATGAAAGAAAAAAAGGATATAATCCGATGCAGGCAATGAGGAAATCCCTGTTCTCAGGGAACTTCTTCTTGTAGAACTGAGCGAAGAGAGCAATGACGATGATTATGGTGCCAACGAGGAGCCTGACGTTGCTCAATCTCACGTCTTCCGGGTACCCACGACTCGTCACAATCTACAATGCCAACAAACAAACAAAGCTAAGAAATTCGAAGATGGAAAGGGAATTAGGGTTGAAGAGTGAGTGGGTCCCTGACCTCGGAAACGGACTCGTCAAGGATGTGCTTGATGGAGTGGTGATCTAAGAGATTGGCTTTCTTGGCAGATTTAGAGGCCATTTGAATCTGAATTGTGTGTTGTGTATCGGAGACTTGGCTTGACCCGGTGACGATGAATCTCTCAGCGGTTTCAAGTTTCAAACCCTTTCTTGCAAGTGTTTCTACCTACACCTGCGCCTGCTTTCACTTCTATTTATTTTTCTTTTCTTTTTTTCTTTTTTGTCTTTAATCAAAAATAAAAATTACAATTACACAGGGATGAATTTTCCAAATAACTTTACTAGGGGTCATTACCAAACTAACAAACAAAAAAGAAGACTGTCTTGTAAGATTAATCTTCTCTGTCACATTACGTCTTAAAATTTTATTGAGAAGTTAAAAAATATTGAGAAAATTTTAATCAATTGTTTTGTGATTTAACTAACTAGGTATCAATTGTTAAAGTTTTATTACCAGAAGTAATGCCTAATTTATTCGTTAAAATTTCTAATGCGAATCAAAATAGTTAGGGTTTATGTATTTTTGAAAATAACAATGTTAAATTACCAACAAAATTTAGTCTAACAAATGTAATAATTTAAATTGGATGTTCTATTTCTTTAAGTTTCGAATGTTCTGTTTTTTAAAAAATATAAAATTAGTTATTGATTATTTTAGGTTTCGGATGTTCTCTAGTTTTTATTGTGGAATTTTATTGGTTAGAAAGTTATTGGTTACATATACTTTTCCCTTTTTTTTCTAATTGAATTAGAGACAAACTTTTATTCAAGACATATTGGTCATTTTTAAAAGAAAAAATATAGATAACCAATATTTTCCTAACCAATAAATAAAAAAAAAACAAATAAATAAAACATCTAGACATCTATAATCATTATTTATTTATAGAATGCCCACAATTAAAGAACAGAACATCCGAAACCAACTTTGAAACTTAAAACAATCAACTTTATATTTTTTTTTATAATAAATAAAACATCAAATTTAAATTATTGATATTGACTGAATTTTTATTGGTTATCTACTTATTTCTAAGAAAGAAGGACTAATCTAATTGGAAATTTTAAGGACTAAATTTAACACGGTAAAACATTTATTGCCTTTTCAAGTTGAGAGACAAAGATTCATTAGCAATATTGTAAAAGAAAAACGTTACACAACACAAAAAGGCATCCAAAAATATATATTGTGTTATCTCTTCTATAAACAAATTTTGCACAACACAAAAAGGCATATCCAAAGTATAGAAAATTTTGATGATACAATAGAAAAACAATCATATCCATCATTTTCCCAACACCACCCTCTTAGAAGTAACTTACAAATTGTCCAAATTCCTGTTCTGCATAATCTACAATTCTACATGTTCTTAATAGGCAAGTAATATTGTGGCATGTAATTTTAAACATGCCATATTTCAATCTCCTGTTTAATAAGTTACAAGCTTTCCAGTGCCATAAGATATTTGATATTTCCTATCATTTTTTTAAAGAATATGACACAACTGAATAGAATTTTCATTGAATATTCATCCTAGAATTTTTTTGAAAAAAAATGAAATTGGTAGTGATCTCAAATTCTCAATCACACATGCTTTGGTTTTACAGAGTTGGTGGCATTCTTAGTGAGCAAGAAACGAGTTTGTTTAACTAGTTCTTCCTTCACCATGAACAAAACAGCAGCAGCCAGCACACTTTGAACAATCTTGGTTCCCATGCCTTTGTAAAATCCATAAAACCCTTCATAGCGAATCATCTTGATAATAGCATCCAATGTACCTGAGTTTCATAAGCAAGTAAACAAAAACACAAATCAGAGTGTTTTCCCATCTGATTTAATTTAAAATGGCTCGACGAAAAACAAAGAGTACAAATGCAACAGTCACGACTTTAAACCTTTATAATGGTGTCTCTTGTCTCCATTTTTGACCTGTCTAGCTTGCAGCCTTGCCTGCAATAGAAAACAACAAATGAGACACTGGAGAGAAGGGGGGGGGGGGGAAAGCATTTTAGATGCAGATCCTCTTCAAGTCTCAGCTTTTCCTGTTATTCTTCTTATACATACTGGACACCATCGACACAA
>JASCZI010090875.1:16123-27172 GCA_036250425.1 Stylosanthes scabra
GATACAAAACACATGATGATGCAATGAATTTTAAGAATAAGACATTGACTATTTAGTATAAGAACAATTATTGTATATTTTAACTGAAATCAGGCACCGCTATTATGGATAAAGGGTGATTGTTTTAAACCCATTGTCCTCCATCTCCTCAGTCTAATAAATATTATAATCAATTTCTCGTTATTTTTTTTTATTATGCTAGGATATACCTTCACAACTAGAAGAGGATATGTCACAATAGTAGCTCCAAGCTTAGCCAAAGCTCCCAGAAGAAATACCTAGTGACATCCGGTAAACTTAGTCCAAAAATGCTCGAAACAATTAGAAGAGAACATAACTGTGAATGATAGAATGACATCATTCATAAAACATTTTCCCTAGAGAAGTTAAATGAGAAAAATACCTCCAATGCAGATACCCCATTGCTAACGTTCTTACTTTGGGCACGTCTTCGTTTTAACTTCAGCAACATAGTTTCATACAGCATGAACTGTATAGAAGGGTTGCTAACCTGAGATACAAAACAACTAATTCAGTAAAACTCCCATAGTAAGAAATGGATTCATTTTGAACGTACCATGATCAATGTCGGTAATACACCTTTCCAAAACCCCCAAACTCCGGCTTCACCATAGACTTCTTGAATCTGGAAATACGAATTACATTACCATAATAATATAATTCACATGAAAGGAAGCACCACGGGCAAGTTTACAATCTTAGTCAGATATAAATTATTGCGAAATTTAAAGCATCATCTCAGTTCATAAGACACAAAGAGAGACTTCAGTACTGCACTAAAACTCGCTAAATGATAGAGGAAAACAATTACGATATAAAATATTTTCAGATAAATTCTTACAATTGGAGTAAGTATGAAACGAAATTCGCCATACTAATCTGAAGTTCAAAACTGTGGGATCAGTTTCCAAAAAGTTTCTTGCATAAAAGATAGCGTAACACAGAATAACAATCAATTTAGCATAACTTCTCTAAATTGTTCCCAAAGGCATCACGTGAGTTGTATTGTACTTATATAACAACAATACTAGGTAGAGTTGGCTACATGGACCAAAGAACGCAATATGATTGGTACTTATATAATAAGGATGGAAGATAAGATGGGAAGCTATCCATAAAGATGGACTTTACCTACCACATCGCTAGTTCCATAAGCAAGAGGCTCAACCGCAGGAAGTATTGCTTGCTCAGTGGGATTTAACAACACATCACTAGGTGGAGTTCTTCTTGACTCTTTTTTGTGCGTCTACATGCAAAGAAGTATTTTTTAGATGCTTGGTTAGATAGAAAGGAAGTAAAAAGACAAGCATAAAGATTCATGAATCCTTCTGTTTAAAGATTATGTTCTCACAAATTTTATATTCTGTGAGTAATTGTTTAAAGTTTGTTTTAGTTCTTTTCTCAATTAAGCGAATTCTAAAATCAAAGAAAGAGAAAAAGGAACCTTCTTACAGAAGTAAATTGGTATCATCTTGTTTCAATTTGACATTCAGTGCATAACCAGAAGCAAGAAAAAGAAAGGAAAAGGAATGCAAAGAGAAGAAGGGAAAGGGGATGCAATGAGAAAAGTGAATAGAATTGACTATCGACTAGCGAATTACCTGCATACGTGTAACAACTACCCATATGGGATTTGTCAATAGCACATTAACACACCTACAAGAGGAATGAATTGAGCAGTTTGAGGCATTAAATAATCTGTGATTCCTTTTGACCAATTTGCATAGATCTTTTAGCAAAGTAAATTAAAATTACCCAGATAAAGCAGCAACAATAAGCGAGGAGAACATCCCAACTGATCCATCACCAATGCCTAGCCTCTTCTGTTCGAGTGCAGCCACTTCGGCTTTGTTCCTGAATATTTGATAGAAATAATAATAAACACCCTGTACCATAAAATTGTCGCATTAATTAAAAAATGGGGATATCTAAATCAAAACATTGAACAGGTGTCCAAATTTATATTTCCGGAAAACATTAACCCTTTTCTATACAAATCATACAACATTAAACAAAGAAGTCTTTATCAAGTATAATCTCAGAGGTGATTCAGGTGAACACAAAACTAGCTTCTTAATATTTCCAAATCATTCTCTCATTAAGTTTATTCAATTTCAACAAGAACAAGCTTCAAGCTTTACTTGAAACTCTTAACACTGGTAGCTATTGTATAAAGGGTAGATTGTGATGTGTCATTGCAACAACGCAACACAAATCAGATACAAAAGTTGTATGGTTATAGCTTTCCCACTCATTCAACGTTAAAATCAAATGTATATAAAAGGTTTAAATACAAATATGACTCAGCTATAAGATCACAAAGTTATGAAGAAGCTTTTGGCACAAAGTGCAACATTAACAAACCTGAGATGCAGCTGTACCCACTAGAGATGGCGTCAAACCTCCGTACAACCGCTCCCACCCCTCATGTTTCACAACCTACAATATTTTTAAAAACAATTATCACTAGTAATTAGAATAAGAACTAAGAATTTAAAAAGAAATCAAATTTTGATACATTGTTACTGTAAAGTGTTTTAAACTAAACTACCAACAATCATAAAGAATTGGTCATATACATTACTAGATGACTGATATCTTCATCATATTCAAGTGTTCACCTAAAATCCTAGAACCTATAATCTTGAACAGTAAAACTCAACTGTAATTCTGTAAACTTGATTTGGGGAGCTAAACTTGCAAATTACTAGTTAACTCAAGAAGTTTGATAACCTCAAATTTAAATCCAAAATACAAAATATTCTGGCTACAAGTCAACAACTTATGAGTTATGAAACGACAAAAGCACATAATATTAAGCTTAGATCACATCTTCATTTTAGTCCAAAACCCAACAAACAAGTTTACACTTTTATTACATCAATAACCAAAACAATGAAAATTCAGCTAGCCAATCAAATCATATGATCCCTGATTCAAAAATAATAAGAAAAAGAAGAACCTGGCACATTTGCTGGAGAGTTCCTATGCTTTTGCTCTTATCCTTCTTCGGATCACGCTCTGTTTGTTGACGAGTGTTTACCTGCGTATATATCCAGATCACCACATAAGAAGTTCAAAATTTTCAATTTTTCTAGCAAAACAAAACACCCAATTGAGAAAAGAGTCAAAATTTGGAAGGAAGTGGGTACAGTTTGAAGAGGGTATGTGATGAGCTGAGCTATGATCCCTCCACCAGCTCCAGCCAAGCCATTGATCAAAGCTTCAGACATGTTTGGGTCTCAGTAAAATGGGAACTCCTTTCCTTCCTATACTATATTGGGGGCTTAATAATTCGAGAGAGGAAGTTGGAAGAGAAAAGGTGGGGTTTTTGGTTTTTCAGAGTTTGCACATGATGGATTTTGGTTCACTTTCAACGTTGCGTTTGGGAAAGGGAAATGAAGTTAACGTTGTTAGGTATGATTTTATGAATGTACTTATGTGTGTGTATAGACTATTCTGCCCTTGGTTTTGGGGGAATATGCCACTGCTATTCGCCTTGGTATGCCAAGGGAAGGGACAAAAGGAAAGGGTAAGGGGGTAAGGGGGGAGTACCCTTTCTTCTTGGAGGGTGTGTTATGATATATATAAAAGTAAAAATAAAACAGATATAATACCAACAAAAAATGAAAAAATAAAAAATAAAAAAGAGATATTTCTAACATGTATTTTTTTTTTGACAGATTCTAACATATATTTTTAAGTAGTACTATAAAAGTTCTTTTATTTAAAGTTAGTAAAAATTAATTATTATATCAACAATGCTACGGAACCAACGTTAAGGAGTCTTTAGGGAGCCAATAAGTAAATTATTATTCAAACTTATATTAGCTATCATCCAAAATTTATATATTCAATTATTAGGTTATCATCCAAAATTTATATGAGTTATCATCCGTAACTCATATATAATATATGTTGGCTCTTTATTGATCATAATTTGTTGAACAAAATACTCCTCGCGCGTTTGCGCCGAGTAATAGACTTATTACGTTTTATTTTTAATATACACCTTGTTGAACAAAATACATTGAAATAAATGTTTGTTATTTTTTTATCAAAAAAAAATAATAAAATTGCTAAATTATTTTGTAATCACTAAATCATAATATTTTTTAGATCAACTCACTAAATTAAACACATATTAATTAATTAACTTATACTTTGATTAAAAAAAAACTTAGTGATGCATTTGTTAAGTTTAATAAAAATCTAAATATTTTTTAATTAATATCCTATGTATAATTATTTTTAAGATCAAAATATCAATATAAACCAAACCAATTCCAATATTATCAAATTACACCAAAATCAGAAAAATAATCAGATTACATCATTTCTCATATTTTATGAAATCCATGGCAGGGTAGAGGGTTTTGGTGAATCCGTAGCACCCTGCCACAAATTTAGGTCTTGCTGAAAAAAATTATGAGGGATCCGTGGCAGGGTACCACGGACTCAGGTGTTGCTGAAAAAAATTAGAAGGGATCCGTGGCACCCAGCCACGGATTCAGCTTGGCGGAGCCACTACTATAAATAGCAAGTGGTAGTCCATGGTGAGAATAAGAGACGAGCTGAGATGAAGGAGGTAGAGGCGAAGGCCGAGGCAGAGGCGGAGGCAAAGTTGACTCAAAGGTCAGAGATGATGTTACGCCAGTGGAGGATACTTGGGGCTATAAATCTGAGAACACGAATGTGAACCAGAGCAAGGAAATTGAATTAAGTTGGGATGCCAAGAAGCCTGTTGAAAATAGCTCCTTGGATCTCCCTGTACCATCGGGCATGTGTGTTTCGAAGTCCCACAGGCAACCACTGACAGGCTCATCGTCGATGGAAGACCCAACTGGTACGGCACGACACGCGGATGTAGGTCCATCGCTCTCTAACTTCTCTCTACCTTTTCTCTCTCTAACTTCTCACTCTCAATCCAAATGACCCTGCTACGGATTTATATAGAATTTCATTACCTTGAATCCGTGGCACCCTACCACGGATTCCTCCTAATTTGTTTTGAGCAACCACGGGTTCACCAAAATCCTCCACCCTGCCACGGGTTCCATAGAATATAGAGAATGATGTAATCTGATCATTTTTCTGGTTTTGGTGTAATTTGATAATATTGAAAATTGTGATGGATTATTTTGGTTCTTTTCTCTATTTTTAAAGTCTTTATTCAATAAATCACTTTCTTTCTCTTTATTCAAAGTTCACTCTCTCCTCTTTTTAATTTTTCTTTTTATTATATATTGATATTTAATATATACCTCGTACTAAACACAAATTAAAAGAAATGTTATTATTTTTTTATAAAAAAATTTAAAATTGCTAAATCATTTTGCAGTCACTAAATCATAATATTTTTTATATCAACTCACTAAATAAAATATATATTAATTAATTAACATATACTTTGATTAAAAAATTTAGCCATGCACTGATTAAGTTTAATAAAAATCTAAATATTTTTTAATTAATATTTAATGTATAATTATTTTTAAGGTCTTTATTCAGAAAATCACTTTCTTTTCCTTTATTCAAAGTTCACTCTCCCTCTCTTTTTTTAATTTTTCATTGATTTTTAATATATACATTATACTAAACACAAATTAAAAGAAATGTTATTTTTTTTATAAAAAAAGTTAAAATTACTAAATCATTTTGCTATCACTAAATCATAATATTTTTAGATTAACTCACTAAATAAAATACATATTAATTAATTAACCTATACTTTGATAAAAAAAAAAATTAGCCATACACTGGCTAAGCTTAATAAGAATCTAAATATTTTTTAATTAATATTCAATAGATAATTATTTTTAAGATCTTTATTCAATAAATCACTCTCTTTCTCTTTATTCAAAGTTCATTTTCTCTCCTTTTTAATTTTTCTTTTTATTATATATTAATTTTTAAATACGTAAATAATAATAATATAATAATATTATTATGATATTATAATTATTATAATATTATTATAAATTTATAATTAAAATATAGAATTCTCATTTATTTGTTTTGATTTATTTATTATTTAGATTTCTCCAATATTTTAAATTCAAAATTCAAAATTTATTATTTTAAACTTTGAGTGTTTCTTGTTGGACTTTTTTTTTTAAATAAATAAAAAAATTCAAAAATTACAAATATAGGCGCGGCTACAAGAATTTATCAAAATAAGCGCCTTTTACTTATCTCGGGCTCAGTGGTCCCAGAATACCCTATAAACGTATCTCGGGTTCACTGAGCCCGGAATAGCTCCATTGAAAAAAAAAAATTTTAAAAATATTTAGGTTACATTAAATATACCATATTAATATATTATTTTAGAGATAAGTAAATTATAATTAAAAGTAAAAAAAAAATAAACATTAACCAAAACACAACTTTTTTTTTTAATACAAAAAGTCAAAAACACAAACATTTTGAATAAAAAGGTTTCTAACTTTCTATTCAACTGGCCCATATTTTAAAATGATAACCCTAATTAACCTAGATGTGTCATTGTGCCTCCTTGTAGCATCACTCATCATCAATACAATACAATACGTGCGTTGTGCAGCTCCTCCATTTCCCTTATTCTCTTCCTTTCATTTGTGGTGCTCCATTCTCTATATGCTCGTCCGCCTTTCAATTTCTACTGTTTCCTTTGATTATGCTGGAGCATCTTCTGCACTAGGATTTGTAGTTGGTTTTTGAAATATTTTTTTCTTTGATCATTTATTATTTTTAAGTAATTTTTTTTTCTTCAACGAGGCTATTCCGGGCTCTGTGAATCCGGAAATGGTGCAAAATTTAGAATAGGGCTATTCCGGGTTCAGTGAACCCGAGATATATGTATAGAGTATTTCGGGATCACTGAGCCCGAGATAAGTAAAGAGACTTTATTTTGGTAAATTCTTGTAGCCGCGTCTATATTTATAAATTTTGAATTTTTTATTTATTTAAAAAAAAATCCATTTCTTGTTTTTATTGCTTGCACTTGTCAAGCACTTAAGCTAGACACTTGTCAAGTAATGAAATTCACTGCTCCCCTTTTATAAGAAAAAAAAGGTGGATTTGTTGGTTCCTAGTTTTTTTTATTATATTATCAAAATGTCCTTTCAAAATTAAAAAAATGTATTTTAAAGTACAAGATACCTAAATTCAAATAAATGTAAGATTAATATATAAATTAGCACTTAAAATATTTTGGTATGTAACAAAAATTTCTTAGATACTGGTATCTACATATATTACCTGTGACCCGAGTTACCGGAGACTCCAAAATTTTCATAGAGATGGGATGGGATGGGAATTCGTTCATACGAATGAATCGGGACACATGTAAAATTGCCCTCAATTTATTTCTGACACTATTTTGTTTTCTTTTAATATGTATATTAGAGATTTTATGTGTAAATTGTGTTAAATTTGTGTTTGGATTATATTTTAATATGTTAAATTTAGTTAAATTAATTTAGATTGTATTATAACTTTGTGTTATCTAAAAATAATTAAGATTAATATCCATAAGAACAAGTATATGTAACCAACAGAAATTGATAGCCAATATAGCCAATGCAGCGCCTTTCTTCACCTCTAACAACTCCCTTTTTCCTCATTTTGTTCTTCACCTTCCATAACCACCATATTCTTTCCCAAACCACTCACCCTCCACTTCTTTGAACGCCGGAATGGTAGATCCACCATTACTGCGACGCGACACGCACGGTCACCGGCAGCAGAGGCACCAAGAACAACAAGGTCTTGTTCAGGTTAATGCTAGGGAACTTGTCACTGCCGCTTCTTCTTTTTCTTTCTCTTCTTCGTATCGCGCTACTCATCGTCGTCTCTTCTTCTTTTTGGACACTTCTTCGTTGTTTGTTTGTTGTTGTGTTGGTAAGAGTTGTTTTTGTTGTTGTGGTGGTGATGGTGCTGCGGTTGTGATAGTACGTAGTGGTGGTGAGATGGTTGTTGTTGTTGCTGTGGTGGTGGTGGTGATGGTATGCTGGTGGTATTGGTGATGGTGGTGGTAGTCAGGAGGTTACAGATGATAAGTTGTGTTTTGTTTGGATAATAATTTTGTAAAGTTTCGAACAATAATTGTGTTTAGCTTTGGATTAATTGAATTTATTGGCTTCCTAATATTGATTCTGTAGCACTACTCTAATACTTAAAAAGATAAAAAAATTTAATCATAAATATTATTTTAAAAAAAAGTTAAAAATATAAAAAATATAAAATTTTCTCTACTTAAAAATTAGACTTATAATTAAATTTATGATTTAGATTTTTAAGTCAATTCTCATAAAAGAATATCCATAACAAGATGGAGGAATTATATAGTGTTTTCTCAAACCCTAAGGGATGTAAAAGGGTACCCACACCTATGAATATTTATCGCCATGCTAATTCCCAACTAATTCTATTGATTATTGACGATTAAAAATGTCTTAGTTTGCGTTTTTATTTTTTCTGCTTTTTCTTTAAACTTCACAAAATCTTAAAAATCACAGGAAATAAAAATAATGATTTTATTGTTTTATTTTTTCATAAAATTCTTTAAGAAAAACTGTTAATAAAAACAAAATAAAAATAAAACCAAACTTATCGTAATCTTCTAAAGTTTTCTTTTCTTTTAACTAATACAAAATATCGTGTCATTATATCTATTTTCTTTTTTGGTTGTCTTGTCATTATATATTTATATCTATTTATTAAGTATAAGTGCATAACGACGCACATTTAACACGTCCAAAAGTACATGGCTGGTTAGGCTATGTTAGATTATTGTCTATTTTCACTACAATGAGCTGATTATTTATTTAATGAGATATAAATTTTGAAATAATACATTTATATATACGATATACAAATATCCGAATAAATTCCCCTATGCAAAATATTGGGAATAGAAAGCATTAAAGAAACACATAAAAAGCTCTACATAGTTAGTTAGTTAAGTAGCACAAAATTTGTCACATTTATTGAGACACTTTTTTCTTCATCAACTTAATTTAATTTCTATCTCTTAATCTATTTTCTAGTAAATTTTAAACCAAACACAATAACAGACTTAATTCAATCTTAATCTCTCAGTTTTAATCTTTTAATCTCAGTCTGAGCTCTTTCCCAAAAGCACCTTAGATTCTTTGAGAAACACATTTGAAACATGATCTCTTTAATTTAGGCCTACTTGATATAATGAAGTAAACAGATCCAGCTCAGCTGAGAAAGCAATTACTTAGCACATAAGCAACCCAATTCAGTTAATTCTGTTTTGGTTAGTTGAAACAGTTCTACCTAATTCTGTTGTTAAGGTTGTTAGCCATATCCTCTTCTGATCTGTTACTGCACTTCTTCATCCCTTCTGCTTTTGGAATTTGTTTCTGGAAGAATATAATAGAAGAAGCTCTTGCACATGTGTCAAATAATAGTGATCATAGAACTATGCTAGTGTTAGTTCTTAGAAACGCTCACAAATTAGTGCAAAAGATTCTTCTGATTTTCCAAAATTGTGAGGCTTTTGAAGATGCAATTTAGGCCATTTTAACCTTGTGCTCTTCGAATTCCAGTAGAGAGAGCTTGGGAAGAGAATGAACAATAATAAAATTAAAGGGGTTATTATAACATATATTAACATTTCATTATCCTCAAATAATAAAAGAGGACACGACAAGAAACCATGCATTAGCTCCAATAAAATGGGAAAATATTGCAGATAGAGAAGAGTGACAGAGTGGGAGCAATTAGAGGGAAATTTAGAATTAGAAGTAAAAGTAATGACTTCTGTCAGAATTTTTTCTATACTCTAGTACGTAAAATTATGATTCAATTTTCATATGGGTGGATATCCCAAACATAAAAAATGGAATTGAGGAGTTTAATTATAGATTCTAATTATACAGGTGAAACTAAACAATTCTTTGAAATAACAATGTTTAAAATAAAATTAAAATTTATTCAAAGTTAAATATTTTATTAATATAATATTTTTATTGATATTTTACCATAATAGTATATCTTTATTTTTATATTTATATAATTTACATTTTTAGATTGAACTTTACTTTTTAAGAATCTCTCAATTTAAAATTGTTGCTCACAATTCGATTTTAAATATTTCAACTACTTTTTCTTGAGTTTGCTATATAATTACTTAAATACGTTAAATTTTTTGTCAATTTTAAAACAAATCAACTTTAAAATTGTTATTTTGAATTCATCTTTAAAAATTACAGATACTTTTTCATGATTTTTCTATATGATTATTTAAATACGTTAAATCTCTAATCAATTTCTAAAAAAAGTTTATAATTTAAACGTTACAATTCCGTACTTTTATATGTTTCTCCTCGTTCTTCTTCTTTTCACCATGTTTATATATATATATAATGTATTTGAAAATGAATGTTAATATTAGTATGTGGAATTATGTTTCAATTTCATATGGATGGGTACTCCAAACATATAAAAAAAAATGAAATTGAAGAAGTTTAGTTATAGACTTCAACTCTACGGGTGAAACCAAACAATTATTTGAAATAACAATTTTTAATAATAAAATTAAAATTTATTCATAATCAAATATTTTATTAATACAAGATTCTTTTTTGATACTTTAGCATAAGGGTGTTCATCGTCCGGACCGGCCCAAGATCCGGCCCGGTCCCGATGAAATTTGGGTCATTTTTGGCCCGGCTTCGATGCAACTCGAGTTAGGGTCTAAGCCAATAAAACCTACTCAATAAAAATATGAAATCAGGTCTGGGCCTAGGCTTGGGTCACCCGGCCCCGGCCCGATGGCTCGGTAGTATAAAAATAATGTAAAAAATTAAAATTTATAGTAGTGTAATTATAAAATTATATATGATATGATTATGTTATACACAAAAAATATGAATATGTTACTTTAAACTTTAAAGTTTGACCCAAATATGTTATGAACCCACTAGACCCACTATTATACGGTCCAACTTCTAGTTCTAAAAATTAAAATGTAGGTGTTTAATTATATTACATGAGTCAAGAACATGGTTCTTTAAT